>JBANCY010000346.1:0-38997 GCA_037040045.1 Phorticella flavipennis | reverse complement strand
TGTAACGGTATTAAGTGATTCTGCCTGTATTGCACTGTTGGGATCAGGGTATCTCGTAGTCGAGCTCACTCGACTAGAGCTTTCTTACTTGTTATAACAGAATTCTTGAAATTGTGCGTGAGTTTTGTGAGTATTTTAACAATTGGCCATTTGGAAAGTTCTTTTTGACAAAAATAATAAGATTTCAAAGCCAAGTTGAATGAAACACTCAATTCACAATATCATATCATATTATCAATTACCGGAAATTTCTTACGGAAAAATAAAAATGTTTGTTTTCCAATGCGTTCCCGAATCCAATATAAGCATTCGGGACTTTTTGACGAATTCCCGAAACATTCTTGAAAAACCGACCAAATGTCGGCTTTCTCAATTTTTACTATGTTTTCTCAAGCTATTGAATGGAGTGTGCTCGCGTACTTAAGATTCCATATTATCTATTGCTGCACCAAATCGAACTCCTATATCAAATAGCTGCTGTATTTCTAAGTGTGCGTTTTTTCTATATTTACCATGTTTTATCAGATATTGAGTTGAACATTTAAAGGCACTTAATATTCTTTATCAATCTACTGAATTTCAAAATGATCGGGTTACTATATCATATAGCTACCAAGCGATATATGTCGACCGTGCCCATATTTACCATATTTTGCAAGCTTTTCGATTAAAATTTCGCACACATTTTCTAAGCAGTATTATATACATATATGAAATCTTGGGTGCGTCCAAGATAATACTTCCTTACATATCTGAAATTTTAGCTGCTTGCGTGATTACTGACCCCCTTTTAACAGCTGGGAAAGAGGCCTCTGCCTCCGTTCCCGCCGACTAACTACTCGTATTTAATGTGTGTCCTTGCCATTTGGTTAAGGTAAAGTCTGAACTGCGGTTCGGAAATCGGAAGTTCCTGCTGAGTAGCGGACGAAGTAGTAACCGACCACACACACACACACACACACACACCTAGAGACAGACACACACATACAGACACACCCACAAATAAAGCACCGCCCACAGGAAAGGTCATAAAAAAACTTCATTTATTTGGGAAAGAAATAAATCTTTTAATGCACATCGGAGAGTCGTTATTCGGGCATTGTTTTCTCATTTGCCCCAACACCTCGCGGAATTATTTGTGGGGCGGGCGGTACCTGAGGGTGGCATATGTCGTGCCTGGCGACCATCGACAGGACATTCGCTCTCCTCGGAACTAAATGAAGCTTGAATGGTTCCCATGTATTTCAATGATTCTAATTATGGCTACCGTCCCCAATGCCCCGCCCAACGCCCCCACGCCCCCACGCCCCACGCCCATTGTCCTAGCGAAAAGTTTCTTAAGTATCGCGTGCATCATTGTTATTGTTTTTCCGTCCCAGCTTCAGGTCCAGCTCCAGCTCCAGCTCCAGCCTCAGCTCCAACGCTTTCCAAATTGCTTTCCACAAGAGCAACATCTGGAGGTCCTGCCTTATATAGTATATACATATACGTATAACTGTGACCATTTCATTGCCTGGGCGGTTACACTCATTAGGCTGGCCACTCGGCCTAACTTGAGCTACGACCTGGACATGGACTCCATGGCCCATGCAAAATGTCCCACAAGGACGAACCGGACGAATGGGGGGATGGCTGAATGGGGTCTCCAATGGGGTCTAGGGGGGCAGTTTGTCGCGTTTCTCCTGTTGTTCAGCTTTATGTTATGTGTTTATGCGACCATAATGTATGTTCGGACCATGTGTGTGAGGGTGTGTGGGGGACGGGAAACGGGGGACTGTGGACAGGGGGACGGGGGAACGGGGGAGTTGTCAGACGATGGTGACCTGCGAAAATGTCTGTGTCAAGTTGTGAGTAATAATGCGGAAATGCCAAAGAAATGTGCAAACCCAAAATAAACTCGTAAATAGACCAAGCGGGACGAAGGATTTATGCTCTAACGAATTGCAAATGCTCTACAAAGAAATTTCTTAAGATTCAACCACTTCCTATACTTCGTTGGTGGTTTTTATTAGAGCTTTACCCTTAGCTTGAAAGAAATTTTGAAGATCTTAAATTGTGTAGTTTGATAGAATGGGATAAGCAGTATGTGTGTTGCTCCTCAATTCCCGGTAATTTCTTGACAGAATATATCATGAAAAGCTATGATTTCATAATCCTTTTCCGAAACTTTCAAGGCACACTATAAGCCAAGTTCTATCTCTTAAATTCTCGAGACTTTCTTGACATAATATACAATTATTATAGGACTAAACATTTTTTGATTCATTCCCCAAATTATACTTAAATATTCAATTTCCCACACGTTTTGTCAATATAAACTGATCCTATAATTTTAGGCTATATTTGATATAAAATATCTAGCTATAAGAACACTGTAAACGGATACCAAGTCGTGGGAACACACTTGATTGAAATATCTTAACATAGAGCATATGTTCTTTAGCAAATTTCCTATGGGAAGACTACAGACTGATTCTAAGAAATAGGACCACATTTTATGAGAAATATCCTAAAAAAAATACCTATTTTCTTAAACAAATTTTGTATACATAAAAATCCTTGTAAAGATGCCAGACTAAAGAGAGAAGTATTGGTAAATCAAATATTATTTGCTTCTGCGATAGCTTCGACTAGTTTTACAAGATCCATAGGATAGTTCAAGTGGCGTTACAGCTTTGCAGCTCTACGGGTTTTTCAGTCCGGTAAACACTGCTCTGAAATCTTCACCCGAAAATCTTAAGTCTTCTGATAAAAGATATTTATCAAAAAGCAGTTCATCATACCATTTTATCTGTCCTCTCTCTTCTTAATGTGTCTTAAAATATGACTATAACAATTTGGATCTTTCAATACTTGGTAAAATCTCACCAATATTGATTAATCTTTGAAGAGGATTAATCTTTGAGGAAGAGATATGAAATAAAGACAATAATATGTCGAATCAAACTAATTTGTAAGAAAGATATATCAAATAGAACTTTCGATAGTTAGTTTTGAGAGTTTTTGGAACTAAGCAAATTTCTAAGATGCTACAAAATAAAAAGATAGTCACACAAGAGGACTGTTACTAAAGTATCGAATCTCTTCAGACGTCGAAGTCTAGGAATCTAACATACTATATACATAATTGAGTACTTGAGATTGCGTCAAAAAGTATGCAATAATATATGAAATTCCAAATAATTTCAGAATTCTTTTTCTCTCAGAATCCGTACAATTATAAAAAGTTCTTTAAAAACAGAGTTTTATTAGTTATAGGACCGAACCCCATAAAATATGAGGATTCGGTTCGGAGTTCTTTAAATGACTTGAACAACCAAATAGAGCTCCTTCTCTTTACAACAAATCGTTGACATTTTTTTCAAAAAACCGAGGGAGGAGGGACATTATCCATGCTCTTCGATGTGCCCTGACATGTGTCACATGATGGATGGCATATGAGATGTTATCCGATCGGATTGAGAGTGACAAATGCGGTCGCAGACAAAGGAACATTAATTAGCCGAACGTGTCCATGCATTACACAAGTATTTGTTGTCCTTTTTGGTCCTTGGGCTCCTTTGTTTTGTTTTATTATGTTTTGCGGCAATTCTATGGCCGCCTCTGGACTGGGTTTTGTCAAGTCAAACTGAATATATGTACATATATGTTGGGATAATAGCTCTTCGGATGCCTCCGCACAACTCGCCCAGATGAATGTGCACATTCGCCACGTACATAAGCACATAATTACGAATCTTTCTTCCAGTTCCACTTGACTCCTGCCCCATACTCCCATACCATACCATACCATACCATACCAACTGCTCTCCTTGGTCTTTCCATCCATCTCTATCTGTCTCTCATTTTTTCCTCAATTTGGCGTCAAAGTTAAATTGCAGAAATCGCAAAACTTTTACCATACGAAGGAACAAAACAAGCAGAAGTAATGGAATTGTGTAATTAACGAGACTCTGGGGTAAAGACTTGATGAAATGCCTCGGTTTTTCTGTTCCTCCTTCTTGGAACTCAGTTTAAGCATCTTCACCTAGATGGATAATTGCAGGAATTTGCACATAAACCTTGTCGTCTCTGGATTGTCAACCGTTAAACGAAGCTCCCCTGCTTTGGATTGCTTGGGTCAAGCCCGTGCAGTGCTTGGGAATTACAATTGACTTTAAACAAGTTGTGATCCTGAGATCTTTAAGATCTGAGATCTTTAAGATTAAGGGACTCTGGTCGCAAGGTCGCTTGGATGGCATCGTTTCAGTGTTGTCTTTCTCGGTCGGGCAGTCAAACGTCTTGCCTGTGCGTTCGGATATCCTCCGAAGTAATTTCTGGTCAAATTCTACACTACATCATCACCTACCATAGGTATCTTAAGATGCCATTCAATGTCCCTATTGCAGATTCACTACGGAGCACCAGAGAGCCTTCATAAGATCTTTTCCCTTAAACAACCCTTTCTTCTCATTTCTATTGGATCAAGATTTGAAGATTTTAAGTAACCCCTTGAAAATAATAAACAATATACTGAAAAAATTTTTGTATAGTATCTATTAGCAACTACATACCAAATTTCATGACTATAGCATGAAAATTGTGAAAGTTATACACATTTCTTCACTTTTCGGGAAAATGGAGAGATGTACCAAAATATTGAGAAAATTATGCAGCTTATATTAACAACCCTACAAAAAACAAATTTAAAGCTAATAGCTACATAAGTGCAAAATTTAAGGCCCATTTATCAAATGGGTATAAAAATGGTTTAAAAAGTATCTTTCGCGGAATACTATCTTTCCCATCTGAAAATCGTTATAATCTGATTCTTTATATTAATTTAAAATTTTAAAAATTTCATAAATTTTGCATAAATTTATAGTTCCATAGAATATTTTATTAACATATAAGAAAAGTATCTATAGATAAATGATAGTGATTTATATGAAAATGATGTGAATTTTTTTATAAATAATTTTTTAAGCTATAATAAAATTTATATAATAATATTATAAAAAAAAAACTTTTCATTGCACTTGGGAAAAAAATTTGTAAAAAAAACCATTTGAACATGTCAATATTTTTGAGTTTTCGAAAATCTTTCTAATTAAAACATATGTTTATAACTGGTCGAATTATCAGCTGCAATTCTGGGCTGATTCTTCAATTTCTTGAGTTTATTCAATTTATATGGCACCGGGGCCACATTTCGATCCGTACGGGTCACTCCCATATCATAGGGCGTACGCACAATTTCAGGCAGATGGGCGTAATAGACGACACGTTCATTCCGGGGCGATACCAATTGAGGACCAGGTAGCTTGGTCGAGGCGTATTTATTGCTGTAGGAGTCCAAAACAGGCATGGGTATGGGCTCATCGAGGTACCCACGACGCGTTTTATAGTAATCCCTAGGCTGCGGCGGATCCAGTTGACGATCAGGATACATGAGATAAGGTTCGGGATATTGTGGGACTCGGGGGCTATAACTGTCGTAAGGATCGAAACGCTGGCGATGCACATACATGTCCTCAAAGTACTGCGGATAGGCGCGATGATATTGTTCATCAAATCTGGAAAACATTAGAAAAATTTTTATGTATTATATATAAGTCAAATTTTCATGGATAAAGTTAGAAGATCTATTACAATAAGCTTGTATACCAAATTTCATAAACCTAGCTCAACTCCAAGCCAAGTTCCATCGGTCCAATCCGACTGCTAGGTCAAATTTTCTTTGATAAAGCTAGTTGATATGTTTGAATAAGCTTCTATACCAAATTTCATAAGCCTAGCTCTACTCTAAGCCAAGTTCCATCGGTCCAATCTGATTGCTAGCTTACTTTACACTCACCTATCATAGCGTCTGATATATGGATCATATGATCTGGATGGATACATAGCTAGGGATTTGCCTGTATATGAGCCGTACCAGGGCGTTGACTTGGCCACCATTTCATCGGCTGCTCTACGATTTGGGTCTCCATGTGGCACTCGTATGGCCGATGAGGCACTCAGTTCATTATCTCCAGCTACGTGTTCATTTGGTCTTCTACCAGTCATATAATAATCATAATCCGCATATCCAGCTGATGGTTTACCCATTCTCAATTCTTTGCCCTGCCCTGCAGCATGATCAAGAGGTTCCGTTGACTCCACATCGATCAGACCATCCGAATTCTCCAGTTCTGCATTGCGACTTAAGTGTTCATAACCAGGATCTGTGCCTATGCCACGAACCAGACTTATATGTATCAAGCCTAGCAGCATATATACATATATCCTGGGCTCCATTTTTAAAACAAAATACGAAAATATATCGAACCGTACGCGTCGCTTGACCAAAGCAAACTGATCCATTGGATGATATCAATAGATGAAGCTAGGCCAAAAACCAACAATGATGCGGCGACATGGTAAGTTTAACTTCAAAAGATAATTGTTTTAGGGGTTCTCTACTCCAATCCCGACATTTCCATTCAATCTCTGTAGCGCTACAGTGCACAATTGAAGTGAAGCATCAAAACAGGGATTTTAGATACACTATAAAAGGTGCAGTTGCTTAATTTGGGGATATTTTTGAGGAGGTGTCAGAGAGATGCTGGAAATTATTTTCATCTTTGGAATTTTAGGAAAATATAAGTATTTATATTATTTTTATAATAAAAACAAATTTTGGGCCAACATAGAGTGTTTTGAAGTCGTCAGACACTTGTTAATTGAGGCGTGGCACTGGGCATTGATAGCATTTTGTTGACATTTAACTGAAATACGCTATAAAAACTGCATTCGGTTCGGTCCATTCAGAACACTCGAACTAGCTACGGTTCGCTGACCGTTGCCCGACCTGCCTCAGGGCACAAAAATGCATTTTCCAATAAATTTACATAAAAATAAAGCCTTTGATTTTGGACTAGAAAATTTCACATAGATCACAGAGTGAAAATTTTGTTAGAATAAATTTAAATTCAAGTGGAGTGGAAATCAGTTTTAAAAGTTTTTTTTCGAACTTTCAGTCTTTATTGAGCAAATAATGGTTTTAAAACGATTATTCCAAGTATTTCCCATCGCTAGCCACTACTTTTTCCCATCTTTCTGTAAATTTTCGTGTATCAGCTCGGGTGAACAGTTCGTCTTTTGATGCGATCCATCTATCGATCCATTCTTTGACTTTATCATAATTGGAGAAGTGCTGGTCTCTCGGCCCATAAGCCATCGATCGGAAAAGGTCGTAATCAAAAGGAGCAATGTTTGGAGTATACGGCGGGTGAGGTAGAACTTCCCAACGAAGTGTTCCCAAACAAGTTTTAACAACCCGACTAACATGTGGTCAAGCGTTGTCGTGCTGCAAAATCAATTATTCATATTTATCCGAAAATTGCGGACGTTTTTCTTGCAATGCTCGGCTCAAACGCATCAATTGTAGTCGGTATACCTCTTCAGTGATAGTCCCGTTTGGCTTAAGAAGCCCATAATAAATGACGCCCAGCTGATCCCATCAAATTCAGAGCATGAGCTTGAATCGATGGATATTCGGCCTGCGCGTGGTCGGGGTGTCAATACGATATTTACGTTTGGTATTATGGTAATAGATCCAATTTCGTGCGAGCAGCATGCCACATACACTTATAGAGGCATCTCTTAGAAATCCTTTAAAACCGATTAAAACACTTAACACTTTCGTTTTCGAATTTTCATGCTACGTGAAATTTTGTTACAATGGTTTAAAATTCAGGAACTTAAAGTATTTTTGGGGGCCTCGGTGAACCAGTGGATAGCGCACTATCCCACCAAACAAGAGGTGCGACTTCGAGTCCCGCTCATGTCGATAGGCATGAAAAACCTAGAAAAACTAGGTTGTGACGTAGGATTTGAAATCCACCCGCGAAAAAAGGAAGCAGAAGCATAGATATTCTAAGATCTCTCAAAATTCAAGCATCTTATAGATAGATACTCACATTTCTTGACATTCTTTGAGTCATCTTAAAATTCTACTTGTCGGAGTTCTTGAAATTTTTGTTTGGTTTTAATGCAAAATAATGAATTCTTAAAGTTAATAGTTATATAAATTAGTTTCAATAACAAATTAATAGTATTTAAATCATTTGTAATGCTGGACAATTTACAACTAATTATATATATGTAAATGTAGGCATAAATATTAATAGAGTTTTTAAAAGGTAATTATGTTTTGTAACTGTGACAGCGTCGATCCGAAATGGGAAGTGCTCTCGGGCAGATTTTTGATTTGCAGCAGCCACCTTTGGCATTCGAGGCACTTGCGCTGGCGATCCTCGCGTGTGACGTCCACCCCCAGACCATTGGCTGCCCAAGAATCGAGATTTTCCTGAATTGTTGGCAAGAAGTTCGACAAAATGATGCGCAATGTATCGCAGGCTCGGGTGAAATGACTGCAAAATGACCAAAAATTTGAATGTAAAAATAGCAAAAAAAAAAACTTTTAATATTAGAAGTTGGAATAAGTTTTAAGGGTTTTCTAAGAGTTGACACAACAATTACTCGCGCCAAGGTATTATATCATAGCTGGGATAGGTGTCAAAGCGCCAACGTACACTTCAAGACCCTACAAAGTGTCGAATTTCGTGCCGAATAAATGGAATTTGCGGGCAGCTTTATTATTCTGCTTCCATCGCTGCTGCGAGTCGTTTGTTACTCGGGGAGACTTAAGAGGTTTATACTCGATCGATTTCAACATTTTAATACTGGTTACGATGTAGAGATTTTAAAATGAAAGATAAGAAACTTCCTGGCCACCCGAGAATGTTCGTAGAGGAACAATCGACGAAAATTCGTGCCAATTGCTCCAAGAATTTTCGATATCATTGGGAGTTGACTTGGCAACGTCGGCAAACGTCTCAAAGCCATGGGTATGATTCGAAAGTTCGAAAGAAAAAAACCTTTAGAACTAATTCCAACTTCTGATAATCTTTTGACATACAATTTATGTTGACTCTGCAGCAGTTCATAAATCTCTGGCAAAACAAATGTGCAAAAGTCCAAATTCCAAGAAGAACTAGAAAGAAATATGATATTTTGATAATTGTCAATGGCATATGCATGGTTAAGACTTACGGTTTCTCAATGATTGCGCCAAGCAGATCTATAAATATGGAACGTCCACTATTCTTGGCCAGACGCAGTGCACCCAGCACATCGTGTGAGCTGTATAAAAATAAATTTAGAAAATTAGAAATTTATATATACAAAAACATAGTTCCATATCTCACGCACCGTGTTGAGTTACGCAACAAATCCAGACTGGCCTGACGATTGCTCAATTCCTGTAGCACAGCCTCATGTGATCTTGAGAGTATATCAAACTCGTAGTGATCATCGATGAAATTGCGATTCATAGTCTTGCCTGAGGTAGGTATTAAGTCGGGTTTATAGTTCATAGCCTGCGGTTGGACAAAGAATATAATAAATCGGAACAAGTAAGAAAGGATTATCTTCGACGCCCCGAAGATTTCATACTCTTTTCTTATGTAGGGCACCCAAATTTAAATACAATTTTTAGTTATTTGAGAGTTAATTTAAAAAGGAGAAAAAAATGTTCACAAAGTCAGGTTATATGGAAGCTATATGATATAGAAGTCCGGTCCTTATGAAATTTGATGCCACGGTCGATAATAACGAATCTTGGAAGTATGTCAACTTTTAATCTAATATGTTTTTGGGTTATATGGCAGCTATATGATATAGAAGTCCGATCCTGATGAAATTCGGTGCGGCTGTAGATTATATAAAATCTTGAAAGTGTTTTAAATGTCAGTACAATACGTTTGAAAACATGGGAATTATGGGCAAAATTGATTTTTGGCTATATGGCAGCTATATGATATAGTGGTTCGATCTGGCCGGTGCCGACAAATGTGCTGACGCATAACAAAAGAAGGTTATGTACCAAGTTTCATAACGATAGCTTAACATACAGAAGACATAGCTCAATCGATTTCTTTTGTCCTCCTGACCATTCTGAACGTAACTTTTGGGAGTCTGCGACGTTTCCTTCAACGGATTATATACTTTCGGACAAAGTGAATGTACTATTTTCTTCGAAAAGAGTATTAAAATGGATGGATATATCCTATCAGCTTACATGTGTCGTCTGTTTCTCCTGTGCCTTGGCCTGCTGTTGATTCGTGCGCATATCCAGCGTGGTGCGCGATCTCATCGGGGGCTTCGTGATGATCTCGACATTAATGTTCTTCTGCTGTTGTGTGTTCTCTTTATAGAACTGACTCTGTGAGCCCATCGTGCGCTTGTTTTTGTTCACCACGTTGGATGATGAAGACTTTTTCAGAACCATATTGTCGTCGAGCTTGTGCAGTTCCATGGAACTAACTGACGATGCTTGGCCAATCTTGTTGCTGCCGAAAATTGCGGACGAAGTCTGTTTTGTATTGTTAATTGTGGTTGTTGTGGTGTTTCTTTTTTGCAGACTTGTTGTGGTTCTCTTAATGGATTTCGATGAGGCATTTATGGTTGTTGCGGGAGGTGCGGGCTTGTTGTAACTGTTGGTCAAATAATTTAAATTCTGATTCACTGGAAAATCTTCGGCCATCTCGTAATTATCATAATTAGTTAAGATGGGCGGATTACTATCGTTCGGATTGTATTCATTCAGGCTCTCTCCCTTCTCAAGTGAATATATATTATATTCATCGGAGGCATTCAAAGAGCTTGGTCCGTTTACGTTTAACAAACGGCTGGTATGCATATCCATGCTATAACCGTAGCTGGTTTCAATATTATAGGGTATATTGTCGGGCATACGGCCGTAGCTGTTAGGCTTGAGCGTAACATCCAGCCCACTATTATAGGGTGATTCAATGGTTTGCGATAGTTGATGTATGGACGATATGGGCAATGTTTCGATATGTTCCAAGGTCGCCTCATTGACAACCTCCAGACTTAGGCTAGGCGATGACAGATCATCATAGGTTTGACTTTTATTGTCCTCCAGTTCCTCATCCACCTTGGCCGGCTTTTTGCCGCCAAGTGATAGACGAAACTTTTGATTGCCACGCGAAAAACTCTTCCGACTTGTTGAATTATGCTTAAAATTTGCCACCGTATTCGGCTGCATATAGGAGGTGATCACACGATCTAGGCTAACTGTACTAATAGAAACTGTATCAATTTCATGGCAGCCACAAATCTAAAAAATATATAATGAGTAAATAATAATATACTATTCTTAAGTCCTTGTTTTGGGCTTACCAACTTATTGTTAACCACTTTCATGTCACCCAAAGAGACAAAAGTGCTCTTAATATGATCCAATTCACGATCTGGTTCCCAGCTAATCACAGATATGCCCGTAGCGCTGCCCACAAATAGACATTCGCCATTTTCACTAAAAATTTGAGAAAGCTATAATAAAATATTAGGGATATGGTGATAGCTTGGACCCACCTAAAGGTTATACATTTTATGGATTGACCATAAAAGAGCGTTGTTTGCGAAACAAGCTGCTGATGTTCCAGATCATAAATGCAAACGGTGCCATCATCCCGGCCGGCAGCTAATAGAAACTCAAATGGATGAAATTGTATGCAGGTGATGGCCGTCACCGGGGGATCGGCAATAAATTCCATAATTTGCTTGCTCTTGCGTATGTCCCATATAAGTATGGTGCCCTCCGAGCCAGCGGAAGCAATCCATAGGCCATCGGGGGAGAACTTCACGGAGTTGACATGTGATATATGACCTTTGCAGATTTTAATGCATTTGTTTTCATTCTGCACATCCCAGAGCCTAAAAGGGAAGAAATATGTTCAATATATGTTTGATATAATGATATATCTAGAATATATTCCGAAAGTTTCACGACAATCGGCATAAAACTATCGAAGTTAGAACCTTTAGCAAAGCGGTCCATCTGGCTATATATCAAACTCTAAGGCCTTCATCACTTTTAAATAGTTTTATAGGATTTTCAAGCCAAAATCTAAGAACATTTACAATCTCAAGATTTATAAAAATATAGTCTATATAGTAATTATTATATTACACGTTCAAAGTCATATTTCTAGATGGTTTCCAGCTTTCTATAATCAACGTTCGGTTCCAGTTATGGTACATATATGATCTAAAACTAAGCTGCCCATTTGTCATATAAGATTTCATTAAGGTTTACATGGGTTATAAATTTCAAGACATCGATTTTTATTATGACATGTCTAGTCTATTTTCTGAAAATTTCCAGACAATTGGCATAAAAATGTAGGAGAGAGATCGGCCCGTCAAGCTACATGATGGGTTTTATGCCGGCTGCAATCTTTAACCATGTGTTTCTCGAAATATCGTTTCCAAAATCAGTGGTCACGATTTCCCAGGAACTAGTCAAGCTTTTTGCATTTTTCACAGTACAATGATGCTTTTTCTTAAACTCAACAGTTTGAGAAAATAAATGCATTTATTATGAGTAAAAAAATAGTGAAAATATGCGGTCTCTCGGCTCTCCATACCTCTTTAGCATAATGATTTGAGTTTTAGATTACACAATAAAGCTATATTAAGAATTTCAGAACGATCCAAAACCCGATTGGCGAATTTCATGAAAACAGTTTGAATAAATATATCCGTAAAAATAAAGATGGAAAATAGATAATTTTTCGACCGCCAATGTTTCATAATCTTCTTGAGTTATCAAATGGATTCAGGTTATAAAAATATGCGCATTTTCAAAAATCAGTTCAGTTTTTAAACATGTTTTGAAATTTAAAACTTTAACTAGATCTTTGGATCTTATCTTTCTCAAAAATGCATCATTTGTTAGAGATTATTTGAAACAAAACATAGCATCAAATAGAAGAATATAATCTATTATACACCATAAACAAATTGGTGTATTTTATTATAAATTAACAATTTTCATTGATCTCTTCTTAATTATGAATAAATCCCCCTCTATTTGAATAACCAAATCCATTTATTTAAAAAACATTGAAATTTTGCCTTTTTCGGCTCTCACAACCAATGTAAAAGACGCGCACTTTTCAAATTTAAATATTAGTCGATAGTTTATGTGCGATAACACAGGGGGGCAGCACTGCCATGCCGGCCAGACTGCTGCTATTTCTAAGTCTTAGGTGGCAACGCTGCGCATTGTTGTCAAGCTCTCGCCTTAATCCAGTTGTGTTTTCTTGTTTTTGCTGTTTCCACTTTGCTTATCAAAACGGGCGGTGCGTGCACTTTGTACCGGGGCGATACAAAGATAATCTTCGAGTTAAAGAAGAAAATAGACTTGTTCCCAAAGGTAATTAACTGGCTAATAAGCTGGGTATCTCTCTGCTGGCAGAGTTAACAAACAGGTGTGTGTGTATGTGTGTGTGTGTGTGTGGTCTTTGGCCTGCCTGCCTGCCTGCGTGTGTGTGTGTGTGTGTGTGTGTGCCGAGTTCATAAATATTTTCATTCCATTTGCAAAAATAAACATTTTTAATGAGAATTTTAAATGTAAAACGAAACATTGGACTTGGCACAAAAAACAACTAAATTTAAGAAAACTTCTTGCGAGGGTTGCCCCAAAAGTTGCAGCGAATCCTTGAAACTGCCCTCGCTGGTTTGGCTGGTTTGTAATCTGTTGTAGATATCATATCAATTTTCGAGCGCTTGAAAAGGTCTGAAAGGTCGTCGACAATTAAAAAGTTAAGTAATTTTTCCTACCACACAGACGGCTCACAGCTCAATTGGCAGTTGATCACAGCGGAACCAAGATCTATAACCCTATATATATACCCAGTATACCGTATATATCATGTCTGCAACGGGTAAGCTGCGTTTCGATGGACGTGTCGCCGTGGTGACCGGCGCCGGCGCTGGACTCGGCCGTGAATACGCCCTGTTGTTGGCCTCGCGCGGCGCCAAAGTCGTGGTCAATGATCTGGGTGGCAGCCATGTGGGCGAGGGAGCCTCGCAGCGTGCCGCCGACATTGTTGTGGAGGAGATCCGCCGGAATGGCGGCGAGGCGGTGGCCGATTATAACTCGGTTATCGACGGGGCAAAGGTCATCGATACCGCCATTAAGGCCTTCGGACGTGTCGATATTCTGATCAACAATGCTGGCATCTTGCGGGATCGCAGCATTATCAAGACCACGGATCAGGATTGGGATCTGGTGCATGATGTGCATCTTAAGGGCAGCTTCAAGTGCACCCAAGCCGCCTTTACCTATATGAAGAAACAGAACTTTGGCCGCATCATCATGACATCATCGAATTCCGGCATCTATGGCAATTTTGGACAGGCCAACTATTCGGCGGCCAAGATGGGTCTGGTTGGTCTGGCCAACACTGTGGCCATTGAGGGCAATAAGAACAACATTTTCTGCAACGTCATTGTGCCCACAGCTGCCAGCCGTATGACCGAGGGTATACTACCCGATATGCTCTTCAATGAGCTGAAGCCCAGCCTGATCGCCCCAGTTGTGGTCTACTTGTGCCACGAATCCTGCGAGGATAATGGTGCGTATAATCGTTATAATGACTAAAGCCTGTTCACTAATGACTTCTTTTTCTCCTACATCTCCTGCTCCTCCTACATCTTCTACTTCTCCTACATCTCCTGCTCCTCCTCCTCCTACAGGCAGCTACATTGAAAGCGCCGCTGGCTGGGCCACCAAAGTCCACACCGTGCGCGGCAAGGGATCTGTTCTCCGTCCATCGCTGGATGAGCCTGTTACTTTGGAATATGTCCAAAATGTTTGGAACAAGGTCACCGACATGTCAGAGGCCAAGCATTTGAATGCCATTGCCGAAGCATCCGGTTCATTGCTGGAGGTGCTGGAGAAGCTGAAGGCCGGTGAGGGTGATGCCGTTGAGGACACATTCTCCTTCGGCAACAGAGAATTGATACTCTATGCTCTGGGCATTGGTGCCACAACCAAGGATACCGCTGACATGCGCTTCTTGTACGAGAACGATGCGGACTTCTCCGCGATACCCACATTCTTTGTCCTACCCGGTCTGATGATGACCATGACCAGCTCGCTGGTGAGCACCGCCATACCCAATGGCAAGGCTGATCTGACCAACATCTTGCACGGCGAACAGTACTTGGAAATTGTGGACGATTTGCCCACCAGTGGCAAATTGGTCACCTCAGGCAAGGTGTTCGATGTCATGGACAAGGGTTCGGGCGCTGTTATTGTAACCAGCTGTGACTCGTACGACGAGAATGGTCGTCTCTTGGTCAAGAACCAGAGTTCCGTATTTGCTGTGGGCGCTGGCAAATTCGGTGGCAAAAAGGAACCCATTGCCGGCGTTGTGCCTTTGGCTGCGGCACCCAACCGTGCACCCGATGCCTCCGTGCAGTACAAAACCAACGAGGATCAAGCTGCACTTTACCGACTCTCCGGTGATCTAAACCCGCTGCACATTGACCCCAACTTTGCACGTCTTTCCGGCTTCAAGACACCCATCCTGCATGGCCTGTGCTCCCTGGGCTTCTCCGTGCGCGCCGTGCTGAGCAAATATGCCGAGAACAACAGCGCCCTGTTCAAGGCCGTTAAGGTGCGCTTCTCGGGACCCGTGCTGCCCGGACAGACCCTCAAGGTAGACATGTGGAAACAGGGCAACCGCATCCACTTCCGCACCCTGGTCGTGGAGACCGGCAAGGAGGTCATTACGGGCGCCTACGTCGACTTGAAGGACTCAAAGGCAAAATTGTAAATTTTGAACTTGGGAGAGGAGAGTTTTGAATTGTTTTTTTTTCGATTCCATAGCATAATGCCAAGCATTTGCATAATCAATCGATCCAGCGGTGGTAGAGATATGATGCAATATCAATATATAAGATATATAATATTATAAATGATTACTGCAATTGAATTGTTTAAAGATTTATAAACAAATAAAAGTGATTTTCGTAAACAATTGTAAGAATATGATTTTGGAAGTATATCTACGTTCTTTGAATGGGTTTTCAAGAACCCAACTAAAATTTCAACTCAAATACGCGGCGTATCTATAAACTGTAATCTCAAGTTGAATAAACTGTATAAATAGAATCGTATGACATATATACTATATATATATATATACATATATATTATCTATGTTTGCTTAGTGCAACTTTAATAGAGTGACTTGATTTTTTTTCCGAATCGATTGGCGAGTGAAACAGCAATAGCATTGCCATCCCTTTCTAAACTATACGAGTATTATCGAATGTTGTGAGAACTATAAACCTAAACCAAGCGTATATTAATTCGCGATCAGCTTGATCTTGGCCAAACCCGACTGGCGATTCTTCCATCTCTCAAAAATGTTAAATGGGGGCATATTTAAACTCTCATAACTTCATGAAAACTGTTCCGATTTCGGCTTGTAATACCATTTTATCCATAATTATTGAATCAATTTCGTTCTACATTCAAATTTCATTCAATTTCCAAAAATAAATTTTTTCCAACATTTTTTGAATTTGAGGTAAGGGTCCCCCCTGTGTTTCTAAAAAATTTCAAAAAATAAAAACTCAAAATTTCAATTGTTTTCAATTTCTGTGATAAAAATTAGCATAAAAAACTACTTAAAGACTTCGGTAAATGAGTTTCATTTTTGACCCAAATTTCTGCCCAAAATCGACCAAAATTTTGACATGTAAATCAAAAATTTCCCATATGGGTATATACCCAAAACTCAAATTCTCATAACTTTGTCAAAACTGCACCGATTTTGACATGTTAAACCATTTTTTTCATATTTTTTGATTCAAATTCGTTTCTTATTCGAATTTTAATCAAATTGTAAAAATAAATTTTTACCAAATTTTTTTAACGGTTTTTTGTAACGGTCCCCCCTGTGTTTTTCCAGAGTCATTTAGAGCATAAGTCTGCCGACGCGGTATTACCGGAAGTAGGAATATAGTGAACGAATTGGCTGATGACAGATATAGGGCATAAGTAGGCCGATTTGATAATGCCGCGAGGACCTTCACATATGATGATGCCAGAGAATTTGGTGCATTGGTCTGCTGATTTTATAATATCGGGGAGCTATCTAAATAGTCATCCTGAACTGTTTGGCTGTTGCCAGAGAATCATTTACGGTAATCCTAGATGGTATTCCCCAAAGTAATATTGCCCCGTAAATCATGTAGCTTCAGCTAAGTGTCATATACATTAAATATATAGATCTATATAGCCAAATCTTTGCACAGACAAGATATAATCAGTTCTAAATCTAATAAATGAGTCTCAAATGTGTTCCGCCTCGGTAGACTTGGCCGCCAAACAAGAGGTTGTGGGTTCGAGTCCCAATCATGTCGAGGACATGAGCCTCCTATGGAGAAAATAGGTTTGTGGCGTAGGCTTTGAAATATATGTTCAGTGATGGAAGCAGCAGTGCTTCAGGCTGTGACCCGATTGGGTCTACGTCTATCAAAAATATTTTCAGATAGGTTAAAGAATTTTTATACCAGATTATTTATATATTCGACTCGAAACTTAGGGGCATTATGTGCTAAACAAAATTGCAGTTTTAGGGCAACTCAAAGTCTGTTCTAACTTCTTCCGACTAATAGTTGGAGGGCATAAACAAAGTCACCCAATTCCGGACTATATTTTCTGCCAACGAATTTCCCAGAACAATTGCGCTGTTATCGCATACGCCAATTGATATGTCATCAGACGATTTACGTCTAAAAATGGCACAACATCTGCAACATGTTGCAATTTTAGTTTATTTTGAGAACTATTTACAATCCCACAAATAAACACGAATCTGGAGACTATAATTACGCCAGAGCAGAAACACGAATACAAAAGCTAAGGTAAATGATCTAACGCCGATTGGATTGCACAATGCCAAACTCTATAGCTAAACAGTTATAGCCGATCAGTGGTTGTTTAGACAAGCAAACACTTGTATAATTCGGATATCAATTGTCAAGTCGTGCCACTTGAGGTAATCGTTGTATCCACTTACCGGACTGTTGTGTCATTACTGCCCGACACCACATACTCCCCAGACGGGTTGAAATCCAAAGTGCGCACACTCTTCATATGCCCATTCAATGTTGAATAGATCTTTTGGGCATTCAAATCCCAACGCCGTATAATGCCAATATCATCGGCGGAATATACAAAATTATCCTTATACGCAAAGCGTACACATTCTATCGAACGATTGTGGCCCGTCAAGGACTGTAAGGGATTAGGTTAAATAAACAATATCTTAGGATTTACCACAATACTTACCATAAAGCACTCATCCTGTCCAATGGCCCAGAGATTGACATTACGATCCTCACCGCCCGTGACCAATACACGTCCCGTTTCACCCAGATCAAGGCTTGTAACGCGGCCATCGTGTGCTTTAATGTCATCTGTGGAGTGGGAAAAGTTAGGATTTGTTTTTTTCATAGAGAGAATAGAATGTTTAATCAACGGAAATGTAAATTCTTGTATTTCAAATTGAGTGCAATTAGTTTTTTGTGGCAAATCAGCAGATCTATGGGAGTTCTTATGGGAGATCTATTTTCAAAGCTCTAAAATATCACTAGGAATTCTCAACTTGTCTTGGCTCAGCAAAACTTTAATTAGTCTACAAGAATTGATTAGTCAATTTATATAGACCATCTCGAACCTATTATTTTTGGCTAATCCGATAGCAATTTATAGGATAAACCATAAAAATTTAACCATTTTAACTGTTAGGATTATGGTTAAGGGTTTATTCTAATCCTAAAAGTTTCGTGATAACAATATTATATATTTTTTCAATACTTTCTTTTCATGGAAACTAAGCAATGATTGATTGAAATAATCCTGAGTTAAGGAATTTGGAATTTCAGAGACTATGTGTTTAAATATTCTCTGAAAGCTATATTCATTAGATATTTTAGATTCGAAAATGTAATAGATAGAATTTCATTGTTGAAGTTGCTTTTTAGAATTAAGCTTTAAAAATCTCTAGTTTAGGAAGATGTTTTGGATTCCAGAACATAAAAGCTAGCTTTTTTGGCTCTAAAATGTTGTAGAATTTAGCTACAGCACATTTTTAAGTAATCCTAAGACATGATCTTAAAAATTTCATAAAACCAAAATTATATATTTCTTCAATTCTAATAAATATTTAAGCTTTAATTGAAAGACTATGAAATTGAAATATTCCTACAATGTTGCTTTCATTGAAAGACTAAAAGACTTTTCTTTTAGAAGTTTTAAGATGGATGATGAAGGGTTGAAGATCTGCTGTTGTATTCCTAACGCGAATTAGACAAGAACGACGATATTTTAAAGATAATCTCGGTGTGTTAGTGTAATTGGAACAGAAAAAAGTTGATCAAAAAACCGCGCTATTTGTCGATCTTAATGTTAATGAACTGCTGCATGCCTATATCTGTTGTAGAGCTCGGTTCAAGGCGTCTTCCGCCTTCTTATAAGTATGGATAGATAGATCAATTATGTTATTGATAACTCAAGGAAACACAAAATATGGAAAATACATATATGGTGGGGCGTTATGATTAGCGCCATGGGAAAGCAGAGTGTGTTGTGTTTGACTAAACGACGAATGATTCAGCTGGAACTAACTATGGGTAGTCAATCTATTGTGACCTCATCTGAAAAACTCAACTATAGGAAACCCACACACACACACACATAGAGGGGCACACACACACACATGTGTGTCGGTGTGTGTGTGTGTGTGTCTGTTGCTCTCCTTACAAGGGCTGCATCCCACATGCAGCCACTGCCTGCATTTGTATGCGTGCACGCCGGGGGGGTCTGCGAGGGGGGGGCCTGAGAGAATCACTTTCCAACGGTTTAACATTCTTTCGGTTTCGGTTTTGGTTTTTTCCAACTTACAAATCTTTGCAATTAGATTTCGATGCATCGCCATTTCCACTCGGAACCGATTTGTTATCAATGTTGGTTTCTTTTGGCTGCCCTTCGGTTGCGTTTCTTTCAAAATATCGGGTAGAATTCGGGTTAAATCGTCGCAGGTGTGTTAATTTCTTGAATTTGTGGTTTGGGTTCACTTTTGGGATCAGCTGTCTGCGCGCTGTCTCTTTTCTCGCGTTTCCGAACAACCAAAACAATAATAATCATTCAACTTTTTTCCTAACTATCGTACGGCTACGTATTACATGTTTAACGGCGTGAGGACATTATACAACAGTTGATAAATTAATGATAAATCGTACAAACTTTTGTAGACAAAACAAATGCACATTATATATATATATATATATATATTTATATATATATGTTAGTTTACTAGGGCTGCAGCATAACGAAATCGTGTGGCGCGCGTTGCCATATTGTTGCATTATCGATATCGTTACAACACTACTGCCTGCCGTTTGCAGTGCTGCCAGTTTTGCAATTTACTGCTAAATCTAGCAATTTTCTTAAAAAATATTTGCATTTCTTTAAAATGCTATTAGCAATGATATGAATATAATGAAATAAAGATGTTTATTAATATCGAAAAAATATTACTATGAATATAATGAAATAAAGATGTTCATTAATATTGATAAAAACATGCTATTAGTAACATATTTAGCAACATTTCACTTCCTTTTTAACAATTTTAGCAATATATTTTGATTTGCAAAAATTAAGAATAATATTAAGTACACAATAAAATTCGAACTTCTATATAACTTAGTGGTTCGATTATATGAGCTACTTGAAATGACTGAGTTTAAGTTTTCTGATTTTCAAAATTCAATAAGTAAAATAAAATAAAATTTAAGATTTGGTACAAGATGGCTGTCGATAATGATCCCGAATCGTGGATCATTGGACAGAATTCAAATTCCATTTCGAATTAGCAGTTACTTCTGAAAAGTGTTTATAAGGCACATCAATGGTTTATATAAAGATGAAATTAGTTATTTGGATTTGATGAGGGAAGTAGAAATAAAGACATATAATGCTTGAAACTGTGACTCTGTGGGCTTGTATGGCCCATTATTAAATATAATAATTTGATGTTTTTAAGGCCCAATACCTAAAATTATACCATCTGATTCCGAAATCTAAATTTGGATAGATGATTTTAAAGACGAACCAGCTCCAAACTTATATGTAGGGTGTGAAAAGAATTTTTAAAAGGCTCAAGGATTGCATGAGATGGAAGGATGAAGGATGAGAAATTGCATTGACTTTATAAAAAAGTTCATAAATCACATTCAAGAAAAATTAAGATACAAAATTAAGTTTTTACTCTTTTTAATTTCAATATTTTTTACTTAAGCTTGTTAAAAAATAAAATTTTACAGATTTAGCATTTTTTTCTGACAATTTTTCTTAACATTTTTGGCAAGTTTTTTTTCCACAAATCTAGCAACTTTTTCCTCTCACATTCTGGTAGCATTGGCCGATTGTTATCGTTGAACTGTGCGCGCCAGGGCAACCCTGTTTCACCCATCAGGCATTCCCACTAAAAAAGCATCATCATTGCCCTGTCGAAAATTTGCCGACTACATTATTATTGTGACAGAGCTCCATAGGATTGTTTAATTTACTTTTGAAATAAATTGATAAAAACTAAAGATGTCTTCACGTTACGATCGTGCTGTTACAATTTTCTCACCCGATGGCCATTTGCTGCAGGTGGAATACGCACAGGAAGCGGTTCGCAAGGGCTCCACAGCGGTAAGTCCAGACCCAGACTTTAGCCGGAATCAAAAGAAGTATATGTGTCTATATATCCCAACCAGGTGGGTGTACGTGGCGGCAACTGCGTTGTGCTGGGAGTTGAGAAGAAATCCGTAGCTAAGCTGCAGGAGGATCGTACCGTGCGCAAGATCTGTGTGCTCGACCATCACGTTGTTATGGCCTTTGCGGGTCTTACGGCCGATGCGCGTATTCTGATAAATCGCGCCCAGGTGGAGTGCCAGAGCCATCGTCTGAACGTCGAGGATCCCGTCACTCTGGAGTACATAACCAGGTAAATACCCTGTACGAAATTCTGTTGTCAGGATTAGAATTATATGTTTAGGCTAATCCCAAAGATTTCATGATACCAAAAGTGATATATTTTCGGTTAAGATTGGATATTCTCCTAAATACTCTTATAAAGATTCCTACTTCAGGAAGACATTTTAGATTCCAGAACTTGTTAACTAGCATATCATTTTTGACACCAAAATTTTGTGGAATTTAGCTTAAGCCAATTTTAAGAAATCCTAAACCTTGACTTAAAAAAATATTCTTAATACCAAAATTATAGTTTTACAGTTCTTTGATAGAGGCATTAATCACTTGGCTTTAACTGAAAGACTATAAAGACCTTTGGTTGAAATAATCCTATGTTGAGGAGAGATAAATACTGAAAGACTATGAAGACCTTTGATTGACATAATCCTATATTGAGGCGAGATAAATACTGAAAGTCCATGAAGATTTTTGTTGAAATAATCCTATCTTGAGAAAGACTTCTTTTAGAATAAGATAGTACAACCACAGCTACAAATACCACTTAGTCATGCTAGTGTTATGGTTTTAACAATACTTCTTTAAGGCCTTTGGGCACCCCATCTGAAATTCTCTGTACTCATTCCACCTTCTTCCTCTTTCCAGATACATAGCCCAACTGAAACAGAAGTATACCCAGAGCAATGGTCGTCGTCCATTTGGCATTTCTTGTCTTATCGGTGGCTTTGATGGTGATGGCTCGCCACATCTATTCCAAACCGAACCATCTGGCATATTCTACGAGTATAAGGCCAATGCCACCGGACGTTCGGCGAAGACTGTGCGCGAATTTTTCGAGAAGAATTACCGCGAAGAGGAGGTTGCCAACGAAAGTGGCGCCGTTAAGCTGGCTATCCGTGCCTTACTCGAAGTGGCTCAATCCGGTCAAAATAATCTCGAAGTGGCCATCATGGAGAATGGCAAACCGCTCAAGATGCTCGACCGTAATGTCATTTTGGAATATGTTAACATAATCGAAAAGGAGAAGGAAGAGGAGCAGGAAAAGAAGAAGCAAAAGAAGTAATACCTCAAACAGTAGCGGAAGAAGGCATTTTAATGGAGGAAAATACCAGGAATGTCTGTCCATGGTGTTTAGGTACAACAACATCCACTACAAAGATTCGGTTCACCGAAGTTATCTTTTCAATTTCATATTTTTATAAAATTTGAAATGCTGTTAAAAAGGAAAAATGTATAAAAAGGAATATGTATAAAATACATGGTCAAAAAAACACAAAATAAGACAAATCTTTATACATAATACTAAAAAAAAAAAAATAAAAATAAAATAAAAAAAAGATACGTGTGGGTTTGTCTCTTGAAGGCGGGAAAGTAGAACCTGGTAAAACATGACTTGCAAAAGTGAGAGTTAGGAATGTCAATTGGAGAGAAGGATTTATAGTAGGAGGGTTTCTAGAGTTTGAAGGCTAATAAGCACTAGTTACAAACAGTGTAAGATGATTTATTATATGCGATTTTTAGGGCATATTTTTGAAGTCCCAATGATACCCAATGTTTTGCAGTGCAGTGTGACCAAATTCACAAAGAAAGGAAAAAGAACTTTAGAACTTAGGGATAAAGAAGAAGTAGCTATAATAAAATATGGGTTTCCAACATACTGATAATATTATAATGGATCTTTGAATATTTTAAATAAAAATCAAATTGTTTAAATGAAAACAGTGTTAGAAACGTCACATTTTATGAGCAACTTTCACCGCACTGTAAGTGTCAAGCACCATTTCAAGCAGTGCTGCCAGATGTTTTAATGCGAAAACTGCCAAATAAAACGTTAAAAATAAGAAAAATATTCATGAAATACTCTTAAATAAAATGAATTCTGTCTTTTATTAAAGGGTAACATGGGTTTCGACAGCGTACCATTTTTTTATATGGCCATGACAACCCTATCGGGTCAAAGCCTGAAGCACTATTTTTCTTTATTTCTGCTTCCTTCACCGAAGAACTTTTTTTACGTGGGTTGATTTCAAATCCTACGCCACAACCTAGTTTTCTTATCATATTGTTTTTTATACATATACTTTTTTTTGGAAGAGCTTAGCGCTTCTACAAGATCCTAAATGACTTCCATTCTTTTATCCAGCGTGAAATTGGTAGGATATTTTGGGGTTTATTTGATCAACAGTGTGAAGGCATTTATTGGGGAATGTGTAGTAGTTGAGTGTTAATAGAGGGACTTGGAAAACAATAAGAATTTGAAAAAAGTTACATGATTTCAGGTCACAAATTACATTGGAAAAATTAGTTGCAATCGAAAACAAAATTCATTGATTACTCACAAGTTCATCCTATCTTCTGGATAGGACTGTGAAAATTTTGAACGAGATGGCTTCTCTAGTTTCTGAAAAATCATTCTACCGACTTTGGAAACAATTCTTTGAGAAGAACACAAAAATAATCAATTTCAGAGCCCGACTCGGCACGACCCACTATACATTTTTTGGAGCCCGGAACCACCCGCAATACATTAGGGCCCGACCTGACACGGTCTGACACGATCAGTTATATATTTTTTAGGCCCCGGCATGTTCCGTACCGACCCGTAATACATTTTCATACCCCAACCTGGGCCGGTATGACCCGCAATACCCTCGGACCGTTCCGGTATGACCCGCAATACATTTTGTAGGTCCGGCACGATCCGCAAATCAATTTTTGTGTATTCCGTCCTGGCCCGGCACGACCCGCGATACATTTTTAAGGGCCCAACCTGACCCAGTAATACATTTATTAGGCCCTGGCTCGTTCTAGAGCGATCCGTAATACATTTCTTAGAGTCATAAACGACCAGCATTAAAATTATTTAGGCCCCAGTCCGGTTCCGAACGACCCGCTATACATTTTTTAGTGCCCGGTTCGACATTTGTGTAATATGGTCGGCACGGCGCGGTCCGAAACGACCCTCAATAAGTTTTGTGGGGCCCGGCCTGAACTAGTACGACCCGCGATGCATTTTTTAGGGCCCGATGTGGCCCGGAACGACCCGCGATGCATATTTTAGGGCCCGGTCTGGCCTGAAACGACCCGCAATATATTTTTTAGGCCCCGACCAGGCACGATAATTGAAAATACCCTAAACATGACCCGGAGCCTGCCAGCCGATTTCTAGTTCAAACACTTTCTAGACAAAAAATTATCATGAAAAATAAAAAGTAGCTAAAATTGCTAAAGAAAAATTGGAATTGGCAAATCGAATTTAGCAAAAGTAGGCAAAAAAAATAATGAAGTAAAAGTTACTCCTGAAAAATAAAGAAATAGCCAATAACTAGGGAAAATGTAAAAGTTGCTTTTGATTTATACCTAATTGTATTTAGCAAAACTTCTTAAACGATTATAAAAATGTATAAAAATAGGCAAAATAAACCAAAAAAGAATACAAAAATTTGTTAAAATTGCTTAAAAAAAATTAAAATTTGCTAGTTTTGTGTTGTAAATTTTCAAAAAAGTTGCTAGATCTAGCTAAACTGCTAAGTTGGCAGCACTGATTGTGGGTGCGTAAAGCGATGACAAAACGATTGCGCACAAATCGATAGGTGGCAACGCTGTCGCACACTGCCGATAACAAAACTGCTGATTTAAATTCGCTGCACACACCGAGTGATGACAACGATAACAAAACGTACATTTGAATGAGGGGCACAAGCACAATTGGCCCGAGGCCACATCCCTAATTGGGTGTTGTTAGTGCTGTAAAGCGTTAACAGCAAAAGTGCTATAAAATGCTAACAGAGCAACGCATATGCGAATTGTGGCTCAGTTTACTACCACTGTCCGGAGTCGGAAGTTGTGTGCGCAAAGCGATACCGATTTTAATATATTCATTCTACTGTAAAGCGTATAACGAGAACGCAGAAAACTTTTAAAACACTTCCTGCTAAACACACATATATATATTATTATATAGAGAGGATCTGACGTTGGCAAAACGTTAATTCGCAATTTGTTTCATTCCCCCGTTTTTTTGTCAAACAACAACAACCATTCCAAACAACAACAACAACAGCAGCAGCAGCAACAACAGGAGCAACAACAACAGCAACAACAAAATACAAACAACACCCAAAATCAGACTAAAATCAATAATTTAGTTGTGTGTGGTTTTTCGCGGCATTTTCTGTGTGTGTTTTCCTTTTTTTGAATAAAACAAACTAAAACAATCAATACCCGAAGGTAAAGTGTGCAATACAATACAATCCCAAAGCCCATCCAATACGATTCTCAATTCTTCCTCTCCTCCACAATTCTTCTGCACGGACTGCGTCCATCCGTCCGTCCGTCTCTTTGCTCTTTGCATACCCGTTGACGCTTTGACATATTGCCACACACATTCCCCATATTATATTATTTCTATATAATTTCGCATTTCATTTCATCTTCTTGCTCCTTTTTCCCCCCTCTCTACCACTCTCTCTCCACCTCTCTCTCTTTTTCTCTCTCTCTCTGACATATTTCACAAGTGCATATATATGAATATATATATATATACCTATATATATAGATACCAATCTTATCGTACATATTTACATTGTCCACAAGATAAGCCCAAGACATGGTCTAGCCTTTATTTAGCATCATGCGTAGGAGCTAATCATCACCATCATCAAATAAATCATAAGAAAACAAAACTGAAGGTTCTTCAAAAACCACGTACTCCATACGCGAGCTTTTAATGTCATGCCAAATGTACACACACACACACACTCACACTCACCCATATACATATATACTTCACACACACACACACACACACACACACACACACAGGAGTTAGCTGTGTTCCATAGGGGGTTGAGGGTCTTGCGCTAGGAGTTTTGAACATCATACGATGCCCATGCCCAGCCCCTCCCTAACAAGTTGTGCTCCCGTTTTCAAAGCATTTTGCGAAAGTGAATTCTGAAGAGCACCGAAAACTGTAACTTCTCCTGAACTGGTTTCACTTTCGAATTGGCTGATTTTGAAATAACCTTCATACCTTCTTCGTTTTTTACCTAATCATTAAGTCTTCCTAATCTTCCTCGTGAAATTCCTCCTATATATATATAATATACTTTCTATTAAGATTGTCTTCGTTTTTTGCCCAATCTTAACATTTTCATAATCTTCCTTTCTTCTGAAATTTTCTAAATCACTCTCTTCTTCTTTAAACTCTTCATTTTTCGTCTTATCTTACACATTCCTTCTGAAATTGACTCACTTTTGTGTACGATTTGAATTCACTTGTTACTTTTTTTAAATTGTTGAATTCACCCAGATATAATTTTATTCTATATCACCTTTGAATTCCCAAGTCTTACCTATGTCCAAAATAATATACAATTTTTATTTTGTATTATTCCAATATTAAAATCAGGCACATGATATTAGATTGATAAAGATTCGATATTATCGTTTCGCTTAAATTAAATTTCATAAGAATTTGACTCCTATATCATATAGTTGTCATGTAATTATATTCTATAATAATTCATAATTGAAACCTCGAATCTCCCATACTATTCAATTTATAGACGACTTTTTACTTTATTTAAAATCTATCCCTAGAAGGGCTCTCCTTAGATTTTTTCTTAAACCTTAGAAAGTTGAATATATATCATATTATTGTATCCATCCATAATGCCAAAATGTCGAAAAACGGAAGAAATATAGGCAAATCCGATTTTAGCAGCCAAATGCTAAAGGATATACAGGTCAGATCTGACTAATTCCGACAAATGTGCTGAATAAAGGCTATGTTTTTCATTACATTGGCTCCAAAACTTAGGGACTATTTTCCAAACACACAGACGGATAGACAGACGGACATGGCCCAGCAAACTTCCATTGTCCTCCTGACCATTCTGATTGTAACGGGGGTATACGACGCTTCCTTCTATCCATTACAAACTTTCGCACAAAGTGAATATACTATTTTCTTTAAAAAGTGGTTGGAACCTCGTCTTCTGGATAGACTATGTATAATAGTTTTCATTTCATACGTAGAATCATAGAATCGAACTACTATATCAACAAAAATTCTGGTTTTCCCATATTACTCAAGTTTTAAAAACTATTAATTGAAATTTAGTAAGGATAATTTTGTTTTTAAATGCTATGTTTCGGGAAGGGTATTCAATCTTCGGCGTGCTGAAGGTTATCCTTCCTTGCTTGTTATAGATGTTTTCAAAGCTTCGTCAGCAAAAAAAAATAATCGATTGAAGCGTATCAGAGTGTTTGCCCATCTGTCTGTCTATATGCATACAAATAGGTCCCTCAATTTTTGAGCCATCCTAAAGAAGCAAAGATTTTTTAAGTAAATTTCTCGTGACCGGCCGTATCGAACCACTATATCCTATAGCTGACATCCCTTTCTTTTGCGGTAGAATTGATTTCGTACTATATTCTAATCACTCAAGGGTTTTATTCCCTTTACTTGGTATTTAATCTGTTTAGGTTCTTTCTAGTTTTGTTCACCTTTTGCCTTTTCGATTCTCTTTTTATCTTTCTATTGAATTCCCTTCTTTGGAATATTCTAATTATATGCTTAGTCTTCCAACTAAATTTTTGTATAATGAATTCACTAATTCACTCGGCTCTTCAGAGAATTCTCTATGTACGCTATAGACATTTTTTGGACTCAAATTGGCTTTGACACTATTTCGTTTATAATTTTTGAAATCTGAAATTGAAATTTGAAAAATTGCTTATAGAATTCACATAGTAATTGTCTAGTATTAAGAATACTTCTCTAAGGTTCATGCAGAACTTTTTCATCAATTCCAGAAGTATATTTAAGTTACCCATTCTTTTCTAAATGGATGAAATCGTTTAAGAATCTATATCTAATGCAAATTTTATATCCAGAAGTCTATAACGTAATACCCAAGTGTTACAAATTGAATTATCCCCACTTTTTGTACTTCTTATGAGATCTTCCCCAAAACCCTATTCGCAGATATAATATCCAGTACACGCCCCTGACTGTCTGTCTTTATAGACGCGAGACACTTGCGTGAGTATTGTACCGAGAGATACATACCTATATGTGCACATCGGGCATACGTACATATAGGCAGATATATATACATATATAGGTTGTGTACAACTTTAAAAATTCGTTTCGGTTTCCGTATATATTGGAGAGAAGAGAGACTACGCTTAACCAAAACAAAGCGCCGACAACTGAAATAAAAACAAATTACGTTACGCGCCAGGCACCGATAAAAATACATAAATACTTTAATATCGAGGGTATAGATACCTATATACCCTGTACCGCCGCATACCGAATAGATAATTATTCGAGTTAATCGATCATAACCGACATGTTCGTGTCTTTAAACTTGATTTATGCCGAAGGCAAACCCCGAACACTGAACTCCGGGGGACTATAAAAGCCGGAAACTAGAAATTTGCACTTGATCTGGTTATACGTATGTCTGACCTTGTGTTTTAGAGTATTAGCAGTTGTCGTAAAGTGCGCAATGCAAATATAAGTGGGCGTGGTCCAGATCATATACGTGAGGAACTTCAGACTGTTGTTTCGCATCAAATTGTTGTATTTAGTTTGATGAAATTTGATAGTTCAACATTTTTGTTTTGATTTGAAAACGATATTGAAACATTATATGATATAACTGTTATGTGATACATGAAAATATTGATCCTTATCTTAATCCTTTTTTCTCTTTTTGTTCTTCTGTTTCTTCTGGAAGAAACTAAGTATATATGAACCTGAAACCAACTTCTATAATCTCTTTAGTTATTCCTAGTCCCTAGTCTTTTATGTACTCCAAGGATCGATCTGATTGTTTTAAAATTTCAGAATCTTCGATCTTTAATATATATTGTTCCACAAAATTTCGTAAAGATCGGTCTAGTACATCACATATCTGTCTTGTTTCTTGATACTCTATCGTCCTACCATATTTGATAATGATTGAACTACTATATCATATAACAACTATATAGCCAAAAATCGTTTTTGTCCATATTATCCATGTTTTTTAAACTATAGAGATTTGATTACTATATCATATAGCTGTCATATAAGCAATGTCGTTTTAGCCCATATTGCCCAAGTTTTTTAAACTATTCGATTAAAATTTAAGTTTATTTCATATTAATCGCCCTTCCAAATTTCATAAAGATTGGACTACTATATCATATAACTATCTTATAACAAAATGTCGGCTTAGCCCATATTATCTGTATTTTTCAAGCTATTGGATTGAAATCCAAAATTTCGTAAGGATTTACGCAACAACAGAAGCTATATAGCAAAATGTCAACTTAGCCCCCTTTTTAAACAAAATTTGAACATTATTTTTCACTATAATTTGACTTATTCATTGAAATTTTTTTGGAATCTAACTATATTCCTGAAATTATACCAAAGTAAACAGGACATTATTGTTCTCCGTGGATTCTAAGAATAGATGACTACAATCTTTCATTATCTCAAAAATCATTCAGAAGTGACGCGCAATTAACTTAATAAGAAGTCCTGTTTACTTTGGCGTGTGTCTACAAGATAAGAACTCCCTTTGCTATAGCAGCAGCACCTGACCACCACCTGTTCAGTTACTAAGTTTCCCTATTTACCGTTCCCATATCAATCATATATTCAGCACCTTATAAAGCATATCTCCACATCAGCTATAACTTTCAAGTGGCGCATACAAACTTATTTAATTGCCTTTTTCGAAAACAACAACTTTCCATATCTACATAGTTTTTACTTTAGTAACTACATATCTTGGGTATATATAATATATACATACACATATACACATACATGCATAACGTTATTACCTCTAATCTTATCTTGTTCGTAAGTAGTTCACCTCGTTTGTAAAAGGCCTGTCCGAACTCTTATCTGTACCATAGCTCATAGCACTGTCATTATCATCTAGTATATTTGACTCGTTACTATTTGAAATATATTCCTCTACGCACATATATATGTTTATAGGAAAATTTTATATTGTACAAAGTTCATATAGTTATTTTGTCAAAAGATCCGGTTAAGATTATAGTCAATGTGTCGTTTGTTTCGTAGAGATCTATTTGATTGAAAGATGTCGTAGTTCATAATTTTTCGTTTTATAATAAAAAGTTTTGTTGGGGAATTTCTACTCACTTTCACTAGAGAATGATTAATTTGCTGTATGTGTTTACGTTTAATGATAAAATGTTAATCGATCGTAGCTTAGATTGAATGCTTGGAAATTATACATAGATAAATGAATTTACTTAAACTAACAGAAAATTGCTGTTGTCGAAAATTTGGTTTGAATTTGATATACAGATCCTGAGATTTTAACTCAAGTTGTTTTAGATCATATATGAACCAGAACTTGAAACCAAACATTTGTTGGAAAATACGATATTAAACGTGTAATATTATGTTATATGTATACAAACCTTAAGACTGGGCTAGACTATCTAGAACATACATGCCAGCTACTGAAATTTTAGCTTTAAAAACCTCATATATAAACTTGTTCTGGAACCGAACTTTCGTTAAAACGAGATGCGAACCCTCTAGAAATGTGACTTTAAACGTATAATACTATCCCTATGATATAGACAATATTTTTTATAAATCTTGAGATAAAGCTAGAGCATTTATGAGCCGAAACTGAAACTTGAGCTTAAAAAAACCTTATGAAAGAAATTGAAAGTGAAATTTTTAGAATATAGAATTTTAGAATTTCAAATTAATGTCAAACTTAAAGCCTACAGGAATCGAAATATGGAACCCAATTATATATAAATAATGAAAAGTGTCAAGAAATTTGAAATTTGATCCTAAAATTTGTTGTCTAGATTCATATAGAAGATCTGTAATATATAGATTAGTATTAAACTGATAGCGGGGCCTCAGTGGGCCAGTGGATAACGCACTGTCCCGCGAAACAAGAGGTGTTGGGTTCGAGTCCCACTCATGTATTTATCATGACCTTCCTAGAAAAACTAGGTTGTGGCGTAGGTCTTGAAATTCACCCACGTAAAAAAAATATTCAGTGAAGGAAGCTAGAAATAGAGGAAAAAAAGTTCTTAGGCTGTGACCCGAAAGGGTTGTTAAAGCCACTTTAAAAAAATTAAACTGATAGAACCTGACAACTTTTGATAAATTTACTATAGGAACACTTGTATGCCGGAACTAACAGCCTTAGTTCACTTTATCAAAAAATTCTATACACATATATATGGTTTTCACTTGGCGCCACATGTGGGTTATCAGCTCGTTTGTCCTGATAATTTCATTCATAAGAAATATAGAAATAAACATCTAGGCTGAAACGAAACGGTTAGACAGTCTCTTTCGATTCGAAACGAACTTAAGAACCAATCGAACCGAACCGAACCGCATATACATCCGAGTTTATTATAATCATTCTACATACTTCTATATATATAATTTTTCCATAATATTTTTTTCTGGACTTTTTTTTGTTTTTTTTTTTTTTGTTTGTATGTGTATGTGTATGAAACTTCGTATATATATGAATGAAAAATATATGAAAAAAATATATATAAAAATATATACATATAATACAATAGAATGGGCACAGAAACCAAGAGCAACAGTTATACAGGACAGATTTCTACAAGTGGCGGCAACCCTAAAGTGATGAAAGATTCTTTATCTTTAGTTCGTCAAACGATCAAACAGCAAACGAACCAAATCAATTCGAATTCAAACTCAAATTCGAATTCCTATCCAACCGAACAGAACGCGGGTGATATAAGACCAAAGCAACAACAACAACAACAACAACAGCAGCAGCAACAACAACAACAACCACAGGCCAAGGAGACAATTGTACCTTTCGTACCGATCTTTGTGGAAGAATCCGATGTCATCCAAGGTGCTAAGGATATACTGAAAGTAATACGACCGAATTGGGACCTCAATCACGTTGATTTCAAGGTAAAGTACGATATATTCTGTGTTCTTTTTTTCAAATCCAGTTCAAAAATACCATCAATATGTCATTTTCTACTTTTGCAAGATATCCATAACCGATCCATTGTTGTTGTTGTTGTTATCTGAGTTATCTGAGTACATCTTGTTATCCCAAATAGATGTGCGCACATGGTAAATTCTCTATCTCTCTCTTCTACCACTCTACCTCTACCTCTCTACCTCTATCTGTACCTCTCTCTATCTGTCTCTGGGCTAACATAAAATCTAAAAAACAGTATAATTATATCTATAAGCATATTATATATATAAATCAAGCTAACTAATTGTCTTTATAAATATGTGTATATATCTATTACCTATTCTTAAGCAATTCTCATTAACATCAATGTTTAGACCTCACGTCACGTGGTTAACAACAATTTAGACTGTGAAAAATAACTATTTACCGACTTAATTATGACTCAATAATAACAAGCAACAATTATATTGTTTTTGAGAATCTATATGTACATTTGCGAAGGGTACTCAAATAGTTAGTGTTAGTAATTAGGGCCTAGAAAAATCAGTCTATCCTATAAAGATAGTTATTGGATATAAACCAAATTAAGTTATCTAAGCTTCTCCTTACATAAAGTGAGCCATCTAGCGGGGATTTTCGGGGGATCACAAATCACGATAAGAACATATAGGACGACTAGAGTTTTCTCTCCATGTCCTTTTACTTAGGATCATAATCAATCTTTAATGGTTATATTTGGCTTTCTCAAAAATCGGTTCACTTTAGAAAGTTCTGTTTACTTTGGATTACATCTAATACTGCTATTCTTGAAGTTAGTCTGAAGTAGAAAATATAAAAACAAGTTAGAGGTATAGCTTAGCTGCCATCTATTACCATTTTACAACATGGATTTTTATGAATAGAGCGTTTGATCTCTAGGCCTCCCAAGTCTACAGCAAATAAAAGAATGCCTTTTACTTACATTTCTTTGAACTTTCCGCATTGTGATGTAATACTAAAAGGGATGATCATTGTAAACTTCCAAATCTACTTCACTCTTCCAATTGCTTCAGCTACACTTTGATGTATTCCCTCCCAAAACATTCTTAATAGGATGAAAGGATCTTTGTGTAATCATCATTAAATCAGTAGGGTCAAGCTTTACTTTGATCTAATACCTCCTAATATGGATGATATGATATTTTAAAAACCCTTAGTGTTCATTCTTCCAATAGTTTCAGCTCTACTTTGATGTAATCCCTACCAAAACATTCTCAAAAGGATGATAGGATCTATGTATATTCTTCGTTCTTACAGTAGTTTCAGCTCTATTTTGATCTAATCCCAACGAAAACATTCGGAAACGAAAGACCCCTTAGTCTACTTTATTCCTCTAATAGATTCTGTTCTACTTTCATGTAATCCTTCCGAAAATATCCCAAACAGGATGAAATAATCTTACTTTAGATTAATGTTCGAGTGCCTATCATGTCGATAGCATCACCCTCCTAGCAAAACTAGGTTGTAGCATAGGACTTGAAATTCTTCTACTTGATGAAGATCGTCAGTGAAGGAAGCGGAAATAAAGCCAAGTAGTGCTACAGGATGTGACCGGATAGGATTATTATTAACCTATAGGGCCAAAGCCTGAAGCACTTTTTTCTTAATTTATGTGGGTGGATTTCAAATCCTACGCCACAACCTAGTTTTTCTAGGATGGTGATGCCATCGACATGAGTGGGACTCGAACTCGCAACTCTTGTTTGGCGTGCCAGTGCGCTCAACTTTGGTCCACCGAGGCCCCATATAGAGATCCGATAGGTTTGTTATGGCTGTATAATTCCAGTAGCTCCAGCTCGACTTTGCGTTAGAGGATTTCCCTCCAACAATATCTCAATTAAGCCCTGACTGTTTTGTTTTCAAAATGTGTACTCTCGTCTAGAATATAAACAATCTATAGAGTTCTCCGTAGTGTTCTCCCATTGAGTAGTGCATTGTTTTGAAATAAATGCAGGGTCGTTGCACAATCGACCTTCCTAGTGACTAAGTTGGGGGACGCGTGTTGTGATTAGGCGATTGGATGATTTGTGATTTTCAGGGCGTAGATACCTTGAAAATTGTAAATTGCAATTATGACGACGCGGATTTCTCTGTTGTGGCACGTGGAACGCCCTGTGCCGTGGCGGATACGGGGCGGGGCGGTGAGGTACGGCACGACCATTAAACAATTATTTATGTATCAATGGAATTAACTTGACTAAGTTAAGGCGGTACGACGACACGCCATGGCCTGGCACGGCCCGACCTGGCACCGCACCGTAACCGGAGTATGCGGCGGGCGTCTTGGGCAAACAGTAAACCGGTTCGATTCATTACGAAAAGGGTGCTAAAACCAGCTGTACCTATTTGTATATTCAGTTAACTGTCTTAAGTTAAAATATATATATGTATATATGGATCAAATATGCGTAAACCGGGGGGCACTACATATATATATATATATATATATATATGGATCTCATACATCAAGACTTAAATCACAAGAATTGAATTTAATATGCTTAGCGGGGCTTATCAGGGATACCCAATGCCCATACCCAATGCCCATGCCCAATTCCCCCCGATTCCCCCTTGAATATATACATAAGTGTAGATTATTTGAGCACATGTGCGTTCGTATCATTTCGGGGGCTTTACTGTTTTGCAAATGTCAAAAAGTTTATCAACCTTAATTACTAACATATATGTATGTATATACACCCTGTATATATGATTGTTTGAGACAGATTTCGCACAAATCTAAACTATTCTCTTAGTAACAATTAGATTATAAATAAGCCATAAGCCTATTTAATACTAGCTATAAACTTACCGCACAATCTATATAAATAGTTTCGATTAAATATTACGTTTTACAAACACTGAGAGCACTACGAATCGTATATATATGCATATACAATGTATTCCCTTTGATAAGAGCTGCCCAATAACTATATATTTCAGGAAATCTAATGATGCTTGAACTTCTAGAAAGAAACTTGTTGTTTTCTTTGTCTTTCCGAACTACTAGCTCTTGAAATTACCGGAAATCTTCTAGAAATAATATAAGATATAGTCTGAGGCGCCACGCCTCGTTTTCCGTGCGGGTCTGTGCCTATGTATGATGGTCCGTAAAGCACCAAAGGCGTCTTTCTTCAACTTCAATTAAAGTTCTTAATAATAGAAAAAATCAGAATCTTAATTGCTAATTTTTTGTACACAAAAACCTAATAATTAATTGTGTTTGAAGATAAGAAATATATAATACAAATTTTTTAAACTAGACAAATATTTCTATATAGTATCTATTGGCACCTACATACCAAATTTCACGACTCCAGCTTATAAATTGTGGCTGCTATACACATTTCGTAACTTTCCGATAAAATAGAGGGGTGTATCCAAATTTGGGATATACTATTCTGAAGGGTATATTATCCAATATACCAAATTTGAATCCGGTAGTTCTTTAAATGCCAAAGTTATGGCCATTTTAACGTTTTTTAGAGAATGGGGCGTGGCATCTGAAATTAACAACAAACCTAATGTGCTTATGCTATACACGGATCTTCCATGCCAATTAAAGAGTCTCTTGTTCTTGTAGTTTCTGAGATTCACTCAGCTATTGAGGCTGATCAAGAAGATATATACTGCCACGCCTTCTTCTTCCTGTTGCATATATTCCAACAAAACTATTATACTCTTCTTGCCAATTTTCAAATGGGATCAGGGTATCAAATAAAGCTCCCAAGATAGTCAAAGGCCCCTATTAGCTTAGATTATGAATTTATTTGATAGCTAAAATAAACTATTCCCAAATATATTCAAAATAAACTATTCCCAGAAAACCCAATCTTTAAGAAAAACTTAAAAATCTTATTCCATTATGAGCTCTCAGTGTTTGTAAATCAAATCCAATACCAAAATAATAATACTCACAAAAACTTTCTACAATAAAAAAATTTCTTCGTACTCCTCTCCCTGCATAGATCTGTATAATTATCATTATGCTTTGATATCTTTTCCAGAAATTTACAGATGGCATAACAAATAAGCTCGTCGGCTGTTTTCACACTAGTTCCAAAAATGGTGAATCGTATTTGTCGATCAAAAATGAACCAAAACGATTATTGCCATTGGATGAATCAGAGGATCCGGTCATATTGCAGGAGGAGTTTACGTCTAGCGATAGTGAAACGAACCGTCTACCTGTACAATACTCCGATAACGTAGTACTTGTCCGGGTTTATGGCAATAAGACGGACCTATTGATCGATCGGAAGGCTGAAACGCAAAATTTTCAATTGTTGCATACGTACGGTCTGGCGCCCTCGCTATATGCAACATTCAAGAATGGCCTCGTCTATGAATACGTACCTGGTACAACCCTAAATACAGAGAGTGTTCTATGCCCCGATATCTGGCCGTTGGTCGCACGTCGCATGGCCGAAATGCATCGGGTGGTCAAAAAGCCAAACCATTCCGATGCCAAGCTAATCCCAATGATATGGACGAAAACGCAAAGCTTTCTCGATTTAGTACCTGAACGATTTAGTGATGCTGAGAAACACAAAAGGTATGATAACATAATACCATCTATATCAATCCAATCCAATTCAACTCTCTGATATCTGTCTACTTGCAGAGTGAAAGATACATTTTTACCTATTGGCCGCATACGTGAGGAATTCAACAGCCTGTACAAATACCTGGAGGCTCTGGAGAGCCCCATTGTCTTCTCTCACAACGACCTGCTATTGGGGAATGTCATCTATACGAAGAGCATGAATGCGGTCAACTTCATTGACTACGAATATGCCGACTATAACTTCCAGGCCTTTGATATTGGTAATCATTTTGCGGAAATGTGCGGTGTCGATGAGGTCGACTATAGTCGCTATCCGAAACGCGAATTCCAATTGAAATGGCTGCGTGTCTATCTGGAGAGCTATCTGCAACGGAGTAACATACAGAACGAGGAGGTCGAACATCTCTTTGTCCAGGTCAACCAATTCGCATTGGCATCCCACGTCTTCTGGACTGTCTGGTCGCTACTACAGGCCGAGCATTCGACAATTGACTTTGACTATGTCGGGTAAAGTATCCAAAAATGTTGGGAGAAACTATTTGAGCCTTGGGAAAATTTTGATAGAATTTCGAAGGGGGCTCGTTTTGGGCCAAGTGAAAATTGGGTATGTTAGGTGAAGTATCTTCAAATTTTAGGCGAATAAATTTAACAAATGAGCCTAAAGCAAATTTTGTTGGAATTTCAAAAGGGGGTTTTTCATGGATGGGGTCTCGGTAGGCCAGTGCATAGTGTACTGGCTTGCCAAACAAGGAGACGTAGGTTCGATTCCTGCTCAGGTCGTTTGACTTGACCCTCCTAGTTTGGATCTAGGTTTTTGGCGTAGGACTTGAAATCCACCCATTTTAAAAAAAAAATAAGTATTCAATGAAAAAAGCAAAAAGCCTCGCCAGAGGAAGAAGATGCTTCAGGTTGTGACCCGATAGGGTTGTTATAGCCACTTAATAATAATTTTCAGATCTCATGAAAATTGAGTATCCTGAGAAAAATATCCAGAAATTTTGATCAAAACTATTCGATATAGGAGTATAGGGGAATTTTTATAGAATTCTCATTAAGGGAGACCACGTTTTTTGCATAAAGTATTCGGAGATTGTGGACAAAATTTTGAAAGAATTTTAAGTCAAAACTATTTCATACATGAACCTCAGGAAAATGTTGCTAGAATTTCAAAAGGGTTCCTTTCCAGGCCATTTGGGTGTGTTTGGTAAAGTATCAAGTTTTCCTGGGAAAACCTATGTGATATTGTGTAGATTTTGATAAAGTTTTCAGACATTCCAAATATGTTTAATCTTTTATTGTACATAGATAAAAGTTATAAGCCTATTCTGAAAATTTCAATACGATCGGACATCAACTTCTTACAATCTGCATGGTACAGTGTATCTCATAGGAGCTCTCTTGAGGAGAACTGTCTTACTTGTTATACCCTGATCCCAATTGAAAATTGGTATGAAGGGTATTATAAGTTTGTGCAAATGTATGTAACAGGCAGAAGAAGG
>JBANCY010000345.1:363-39081 GCA_037040045.1 Phorticella flavipennis | reverse complement strand
ACAGACAGATAGACAGACAGATAGACAGACAGATAGACAGACAGATAGACAGACAGATAGACAGACGGATAGACAGACAGACAGATAGACAGATAGACGGACAGATAGACAGACAGGTTGAGAAACGATTTGTCCCACTGTGCAAAGCAGTAGCATCGAGCAAGGGCCCAAAGCTGTACCCCCCAAATCAAGGGCAACAATGGGCGTAACGCAGGGCAGTTGCGAATTACTCTTGTTTTCACTGCTTTTACACACGCACATACACTTCCACCCCCCATCCCCCCCCCACACACTCACACACACACACGGAATGGGGTGGACGTATAATTATTTGCTCAAATCGCACAAAAGTATGCAATGCTTTTTGTAGCCGTCGAGCATGTTGGAATTTCAGAAATGCCAGCAAAAACGGCTAGAAAAAAGGCAACTGCTTGAGCCGCGCCAAGCCGAAGGTGAGGCCAAATAGCTGACATTCCGCAGCCATAAAAAGGCTAAAAAAAATAGATGCAAAAGGGGAGCGACTAGCAGATACCCTAAAATTTGTTTTTATACAAATAATCTACCGAACACAGATAAGAAGACTCCATAACATATGTAATCCTTTCCCGATTTATTCTATTTATTTCATGCTCATAAATAAAAGACAAACACAATGGGTTCCCATGAGGAGTCCAAAAACGTAGACTCCGTCTGGCATTATATGCTTTTCGCTATAAGTCTCCTAATTCTGTAGATCGGCACTTTTCTTTGAGAAAATCTCGCGTCTCTCTTCGATTTTCTGTTTTTTCTGATCCATCATTTGATTTGACTTTTTGCCCATCAATTTCTCTATATTATTATCCAGAGCTTCCTGGCGGAGGTAACTTCCAGTAACTTTCTGGCGGATGCCTTCTTTGAGCCTTTTGTTTCGAGCAGATTCAATATGGCATCTCGCTCCTCCTTGAGTTTTTCAAGCTCATCATCACATATCCTTATGAATAGTGACTAAACCAGCCCCATCGAGTCACAGCCTGAAGCAGTGTATGACTTTACTTCGACTTCCTTGGGTGGATTTCAAATCCTACTGCACAAGCAAGTTTTTCCAGGGCGGGTCATTCCTATCGACTTGAGTGGGACTCGAACCCACACCTCTTTATAGGCGGAACAGTGCGCTATCTACTGGTCCACTGAGGCCCCCATTCTATATACACTACTGTGAACAAAAATCAAGCAAAAATTCGTCTGCTCTTGACTAACCCAACTCTAGCGTCATTGTTTAAGGATTGGTTTTTGTTTCCGACAGTTTGGAAAAACCACGATTTGGCAAATTTGCAGAACAAAAAGCCAACTCAAGACTTGACACTTGCTGCAACTGCATTAGTTGGTCATTCAGTCAGTCAGTCAATCAGTCAGTCACTCATGCAGTCACTCTTTCAGTGGGAACTGAGTGCATGCTTTGGTTTCCCGTTTCCCATTTCAAATCATGTCACGTTTTTTGGGCACAGGCTCTACGCCTATTCACAACTGCCCCAAAATGGCACTTGGTTTTGTTTGGTGTTCAGGGTATACCCTGCATATATGCAGGAATCGGGCAGGACAACAGGATGTGCATTGCACGGACTCGGCATGTAAATATGTCAAATTTGCATAGGAGGCACAAAAAACATGCGGCAGCTTCGTGTGCTGCATGCGACACATGTCAGGTGCCTCACGACCCAACCGAATTGCCAGAAAAATTTCCGAAAACTTGTTGCAACATTTTGCGGCAACTTTGTTAACGTTCAAACTGAAGTTGGAGTTAAGGGAACATTTTCTGTTCTTGATGGAAATGGTTAATAATTTTCTTGGATTTTTCGAATTTTCCATCAAATTTTCAAGCACTTTTAATGCTTTTCAGCTCTTCCTGTCTTCCAGGAAGCAACCAGCTAAAACCGTGGCTAACCAAGTTAACCCACAGCTGAGTAACTTTACAATTTGCAGAAAACCGCACAGACATAACGTCTGCTTGGGCCTGGAAGTGGGTTCAGGAGTTCTCAAGCAAAGGGGAAACTTAAGGAAAAACAAAAGATTTGCATAAGTAATATAAATAGGCGGCTAAATGAAAAGAAAGCCAAGTCAGAAACCACTGAAAACAAATGAGAAAAACATATATGTGGTTAGACGAAGATTGTATACTCTGAGATGATAAATAAGTATCTACTAGGTACACCATAGGTCTGATACTCCAACAACCAACACAGGCAAATTCGCAATAGAGAAAGAAGAAGAAGGGAATATGCCATTATTTTTTTATAATGGATAACTTCCATATTAATCTACCAATTTCTATGAAATTTACAGGAAGAGCAGATAATAACAAATTTTATTTGTGTACCAATTTTAAGAACAATTACCCAATAAACAAAGCAAATATGCATAAACTTAACTTTCAGCTATACGATATAATGCCATGATATGGGCTGTTTCTAACAGCTAACTGCAAGGAAGCTTATATGAATTATAAACACCGTCCCAAAAGTGAAAAAGTATAAAGAAAATAGCCTATGAGTGTGTGTCCAAGCTGATATACCCTTTCCATAAAAAAATTTAATATTATGTGGTATTTTTGGGTAAGCTTGGCTAAGCCCAAATTTTGATTTTTAAAGCAAAATTCAAGCAAATCAACTCAATCTATGCCAAAATTATCGAATCTTATATAATCTAATCCAACTAAACTCAACCAAAGCATGGCCCCATTAAACCTTATCTCATACATAACATTAATTCAACCTAAATTTATTTAATTTTACCCAAACTATCATATCACTTCATCCCAACCCAGTCTTAGCGAATCCAAGCCAACCAAACCATATCGAAATACCCCCCGTAAAGGTATTAAAACATGAAGCTTAACTAGCTTCAGTCTTTAACGTCTTGAGTTCTATTTATAGTTCGATTAATGGCTTCGACGAGAAAAGTAGAAAGTTGAGAGTTAAAATTACAACATTTTTGGAATTAATAATATAGTTTTTACCCTCAACTGCATTGAGCTTTAAGATGCTTTTGTACAATCAATCATAATAGGGCTGTTCACAAGATCTTGTAATGCAGGAAGTGAGTCTAGGAAATTTCGTGGCCCGAAATCATATTGGATGAGTTTTGAGAAGTTGATGACTGGTGAAAGCTGAAAAGAGCTCGAATTTTTGATAATTTTCAGTTTCAATTTCAGAAAACTCCTAATATATTGGAATGTTGAATTATTTAGGAAATTTTGAATAAGGAATGACTTCTAAAAGCGTGAAAACATAAGATCTGGAAAGGAAACGATACCAAGCAATTCAAAAAACTTTTATAATGACGCTATGGGCACATGGAACAGCTTTTTTTTAGCGCTAAAAGCACTAAATAACTCCAAAAATACCAGAATATTGCAAATATTCTTCGGCGACTTTTGTAACACTGTTTCCAGCGTTGCTTAAAATTTGTATCGCTGCAAATATACGACTTTTCTTATAGTCAAGGTCCGTATCTTCCACGATACGTAAAGCTGACATATTGTATATAATTTATATGATCTGCCACATCAACTTCTATAAATGTATCAACTTTCTGTACCCTGAAAATTTGACATATAAATTCTGTAAATTGCAACTCTACATTTATCGATTTCATGCCTGAAAAACTGACAATTTTGACAGATTCTTGTCAAAAATGTTTAAGGTTTTATTCTCAGTCGCCTTTGGTAAGAGAGAGAATAATATTAATCTATCAGTCGGTTTCTGTTCCATTGTACAAAAGGTAAGGGCAAATTTTCTTAAAAAAGAATTAACTTTAATATATTACAAAAGTCTCATTTCTGTTCACGATAGTCCACAATTCAAAGATGTCTGAGGAACCCAGCATTTTCCAGCTGACAAGTGAATTAGATAGGTTGACCGCGGAGATAGTTCGCAAGGGGGATTTGCAACGTCGTACAATATCCTTATATTGGGGACTCATAAACACAGGCCCCGAGTTAAAGATAAAAAAATATGATGAAGAGCTTAAAAAACTGGAGGAGGAGCGAGATGCCATATTAAAACTGTTGACCAAAGACACAAAGAAGGCATCCGCCAGAAAATTCAAGGAGCATCAGGAACGGCTAGACGCTTTGGATAAAGATATAGAGAAATTGATGGGCAAAAAGAGAAATCAAACGATGGTTATACAGAAAATCGAGGAGGGACGCGAGATACTCTCAAAGATAAGCGACGATCTACGTAATTTAAACCGGAAATTTACAGCGAAAACCGCCGAATTATACGATAAATGTAGTGGCGATTGGAAGGGAGACGATTGGGAGGGGCAGGATGAGGTCTAAGTTCTTAGAATCCTTATGAGAACCCATTTTGTTTCTCTTCAATTTATGATAATGATATAAATATAATCAATCTGAAATGGATTACGTATGTAATAAATATGTTTTGTCACTTGGATTCAAAATAAATAAAATTAGGAGCTAATAATCGAATATTAATTGCCACAAACAGAGGCAACCGCTAACCGCGAACCGGTAGCACCATCAATCGCGAGGCAATTTCAATCAAAGGCCCCCCACAGAGTCTGGCAAGGCCAAATTGTCATTCATTTCCGTCAACAAAGCCGCAAAAAGCACACACAAAGGCAAAGTGCAACTAATTTTGATACAACCCACTCCCTTACCACCCCCTGGCCCTCTCTGTAAGGTACATTTCTATATAATACATAGAGTTTTTTGTGGAACGGGTTAGCAATTCAATTAATTTTGGACCCAAGAACGCATTGCGAAATGTGTCAAACGCTTGTGGAACACTTCAAAGTCAATCAAAATGCCATTAAATGCGGCAATCGTCAATCGTTTAAGTGGCAAACCGCCCGGAGGCGAAATTTACACGGAAAACATTGATTAATTGCGGAGCTTAATTGGCCGTATTCCTTTGTGCAACATGCAAATCGTGCAACTTGAGGCATGTTCATTATATGTGTGGTTGAAGGATTTGTGGTGTACAGCTTTGGGGCGGATTGATTGGAATAGGCAAGACCCAACACAGTTTGATTGACTAGTAATTGAAACTTCTTAGCTGAACACAAGGTGATTGACAAATCTACACATGGGCTAATCAATCAATGGACTGACTTACTTATGATTGATATAATGACTAGTTTACCCATTTCAATTCAGTACAAAGTTAGCAAAAATTCGAAAAATTAAATTTGGTAAATCATGTTGTAATTAATTGTTGTCAATCAATTGATTGACTGACTTATGTTTGACTACTCTACGCAAAGACAACTTGTTAATCATCCGACTATAGGCTGATATGGGTGAATGCCACGCAACTATCGACTGACTTTAAATCTAATTGATTCAGAAACTCACCGACTGATTGATTGATTGCGCTCATTGGCTTACTGTAGGACTGTCTAATAAATTATCTATTCACTTGATTGACCTAGATAAAACGTAACAGGCGTACATATGGACTTATCAATCAATTTATCAACATACTTATGATTGATTGATTGACTAGTCTGCACACTGAAGCACTTGTGAATCATTCAACGACAGGCTCAAATGGGTGAATGTTGCGCAACTAACGACTGACTTGCAGCTTAATTGATTGAGAAACTCACCGACTGATTGACTGATTGAGCTTATTGGCTTACTGTAGGACTGTCAAATAGATTGTCTATTAAATGCATTGAGCTAATTATTGTATACCGACTAATTAATGAGTCAATCGAGGACTAACTGATTGACTTATCTGAAGAGGTGTACTTCCGACTGATTTACTGACTGAAGACTGACTGACTTACAGATAGACTAATTTACAGACTGACTGATAGATGGATTACTTAATCAAGTATCTTAATTATTGTCTGCTTAACTCATCGATTTAGTGGGTTACTATGCAATAACTGGCAAATAAGCTGATTGACTGATTGATTGTTAGTTGGATTCAATAGTTTACTTACGCATTCACTAATAATTCACGATTCACTAATAATTCACTGATTAAAGACATGTGGACTGTGTCACCATTTGACCGATAGATTAGCGATTGATCGACATGCTAGGTAAATAGTTCAAAATTCAATCTATCAGTCAAACGGTAAGTGAATGATTGACTAATTAACTAAATTTGAACTGATATTTTTCGTTTGATTAACTTGATTTACACATTCATTATTAGTATGATTGATAAACTAATCTAGTTTAAAGAACTGAAGAACTAAACGTTTGGAAAGTTTTGGAAAATTTTCTTTGATTTACACATGATTGATGGATCGTTTTGCGAACAATTGTACTATTTTGATTGACGAATGGGCGCTTTTATATTGAAAACTTAAATCTAAAGTGTACAATTGAGTTGCGATGACGCTTTTTACTTTATTGACTGAATAATTGGATTGATTGACACATGTTTTATGTATGATTAAAGCTCTCTTTTCAGCTTGTTCGAAAGATACGCAAGCCTAACGTCTGGAAAATGCTTGGAAAATTGGTGGAAATTGTGCCAAACTGAGTGTGGTGATAAAGTTAACACTTGAAGCTGTTGGAAACTGAAAGTGAAACAAAAACTTGGAGCTTGGATGGAAACTCAAACAGAAACCGAAAGTTAAACATGAGGCAGGAGGCACGAGGCGTCTCTGAGATTGATGCATGCAGCACCGGCTGCACTTTGGCCCTGGGATTGCTGCAGATGCCTAATTGGGCTTTGGCTAACAAATGGCTAAGACCAAGACAAGTTGGCTAACTTCCCCGACTTGGCAGTGCCTCAACTGAGTTGACTTTTGGCACATCAATTTCAAGTCAATGCGCAAAAGCTAGAGATGAGCTGGGGTCGGACAGGAGTTGGCCATATGGAAATGGAGTTGGCGACTATGGGCATGTTCAAGAGCAAATCGTGTCACGAACTCGTGAAAATTTTTAACATGTCGAGGTAAAAATTTCATATAGTGCAATATTTCAAAAGTTCATAACTTGGTCAAAACTGCACCGATTTTGATTTGTTATACCATTTTGGTCATGGTTTTTGATTCTGAATCGTTCCTTTTTCAAATTTTCAACATATCGTAAAAAAAAAATTTTTCAAAATTTTCCGAGCTTGAGGTAAGGGTCCCCCCTGTGTTTTGAAAAAATTTTGAAAAATAAAAGCTCCAAATTTCAATTGTTTTCTATTTCTGTGATCAAAACTAGCATAAGAAACTATTCTAAACTTTCGGCAAATGAGTTTAATTTTTCACTCAAAAATCAGCCTGAAATCGTGGAAATTGTTCGATATGTCAAGGTGAAAATTTCATATAGGGACATATATCCAAGTTCATAACTTGGTCAAAGCTGCACCGATTTTGATTTGTTATACCATTTTGGTCATGGTTTTTGATTCTGAATCGTTCCTTTTTCAAATTTTCAACATATCGTAAAAAAAAAAATTTTCAAAATTTTCCGAGTTTGAGGTAAGGGTCCCCCCTGTGTTTTGAAAAAATTTTGAAATATAAAAACTCAAAATTTCAATTGTTTTTCATTTCTATGATCAAAATTAGCATAAAAAACTATTTTAAACCTTCGGCAAATGAGCTTCATTTTTCACCCAAAAATCGGCCTGAAATCGTGGAAATTTTTCGATATGTCAAGGTGAAAATTTCATATAGGGACATATATCCAAGTTCATAACTTGGTCAAAACTGAACCGATTTTGATTTATACCATTTTGATTCCAATTTGTTCCTCATTCAAATGGAAAAAAAGGTGACCATATGGAAAACTTAAGGCCAGTATTCCGACTGTGAGCCTGTTCGAGAGCAAATCGTGTCACGCGCCCATCACTAACCGCCTCTCAGGCTGGTTGGCTCTGGTCCTGGGAGTTGTTAAATCACCATATACAAGCATATCCTGTCTATTCCAACAGATTTGACAGCATAATTAACATGTTTTTCTTGGCAGGCGGCGTGCGATTTGTATACTCTCATGCCGTTCCATCCGTTCCATCCGTTCCATCCGTTCCATCCGTTCATCCTGTATCCTGTTTCCTGTATCCTTTTTTTGCGCAAAGCCACTTGGCTCTTTGGACATATTTCGGGACTCGCTTTGACGAGAAACTGCACAAAGATTTATTGCTGCTATTGGCATTAACAACATCATCAAAGGGGCGTGGCGCAGCCCACATATATATATAGAGAGAGAGAGAGCGAGAGCACAAAGCAGCCATGCAGTCAGCATAACCAATGAGCTCTACACAAAACACCGCACGTGAGCCGAATATCAAAGTGTTACCCGGGCAAAGCCTGACAGGCCCGCTCTACACCCTTCACCCGCCAAAGGGGGGACAGCTGTCCACGTGCTTTGGCCAAATTGTTATTAGAAATTATTAGTTATTAGCTATTTTGCATATTATTTAGACGAAAGGACCCCAAGTGGGCGTGGGCGTTGGGGCAGGTTAAGCGTGCCATAAACAAGCTTAGGAAACCCCTTGAGCCGGGGGCTTCATGCGATTCCATCGATTGTCGCACAATATTGAATCTTTGCTTGGCTTCCGAAAAGCTGTCAATAAGCCCAGTTAAGGTGTTGGCAAATTGTCAACAAGTGGAGCTCAATAGATTGTTATATTATGGGGAATTATGCAAAATCGGATGCAGTAGAAAAGCGCCGAGGGGACCTACAATAACAACAATCACCCAGGGGAATTAAATCCTTAAAAAAGTAGAATGAGGTTAGGTTTTATATGGCATTGTTTGGAGCCTCTCCTAGAAAAAATTGGTTATGGCGTAGAACTTTAAACAAAAAAGTTCTTCAGTGAAAGGAGAAATGAAGGAAAAAAATGCTTCAGGCTTTGACCCGATAGGGTTGTTATGGTCATATAATGTGCAATACTAATTGGAGCCTCGATGGATCAGTGGATGGCGCACTGTCCCGAAAAACAAGAGGTGCGAGGTTCGAGTCCCGCTCCTGTTGATAGGCATGACCTCCTAGGAAACTAGGTTGTGACGTAGGACTTGAATTCCACCCACGTAAAACAAATTCTTCAGTGAAAGAAGGAGAAATAAAGGAAAAAAGATGCTTCAGGCTTTGAGCCGATAGGGTTGTTATGGTCATATTATAATAATAATAGAAGCCTCGTAGCCCCTAGAATGGTTGGTAGGAAACAAGAAATAGATTGAGCCATGTTCGTCTGTCTCTATGCAACGGACTGGATCGGACCACTATACCTTATAGCAGCCAAACTAACAAAAGTCAGTTCGCCCTTATTTCCCACGTTTTGATTGTACACACATTTCTAAACTTCTCTATTAGCTCTGTCAAATGTCAAAAGAATCGGAATAGCTGATATAGAACGTTTTTAGCCATATTTCCTACGTTTGTTAATAAACTAAAAGTGCTAACTTTCCAAAGCTTTTTTACTATCTATGGCTTCACCAAATTTCAGTAGGATTGAACCCTTATATCATATAGGCTTTGCCCACAATGCCCATGTTTTTCCAACTATTAGATTGAAACTACTCTCATTCCTAAGTTTCTTTATAAGCTATCACTCTGCAACTATTTGACAGGAATCAGACCAAATTTCATAACTGTCGGACTACTATATCATATAGCTGCCATATAACCAGAAGTCGGTTTAGCCCATATTCCTCATATTTTCGAGCGTATTGGATTGAAAGTTCACATACTCCCAAGATTCATTGTTATCTATCGCTCCACCAAATTTTATAAGGATCGGACTTCTATATCATATAGCTACGACATAAACATAAATTGGTTTTGGCCGCAATTTCAATGTTTTTTATCGTATTGCACTCCCAAGATTTTGTATTATCTACCGCTCCACCAAGTTGTACAAGGATCAGACTACTATATCATGTAACTGCCATACAACTAAAAGCCGGTTTTGATTTATTTTCGCATTTTTGTGAAGTTATATTAGTATTATGTTGACCAATTTAGGCGAGTTTTGATTGAAAAGACACAATTTTGGATATTATAGATAAATGATAAATTTAATTTTCTTTTTTTTTGAGAGAGAATACATATATAACAAATTAATGTCAATTAAAATCCAACTCTCATAAGTAATTGCCGCGGCAAATCGGTCAAATCTGGAAGGAGTTTTAAGAGTTTTAGTTGTAAATTTGTGGTTCGGAGCAAAATGAATTCTTCTTACTTCTCCCAAGGCAATGAAAGTTGAATTGAAAACAATTCTATATAAAAAATCCAAGGATTAAAAAGTATTCGACAGACAGATCCATCGAGGTTTGACTAAGCTAGATCATCCACCATATATACCAACTATATATGTGTGTGGATACACATATATCACTTTCTTAGATATTCATATTATTGAAACGCGCATCTATCTCCTTGATCTGGTCATTGCGTGCCTGGGCAATCAGTTCCGCAGGTGTTATCGGTATAAAATCGAATACCTTGTTTTCCGGTGGCTCTGAGAGACTGCGAGTAGTTGATACCTTCGAGATCTTCAATTTCTGAAACTCTACAATATCTTCAGATTCTGCGCCCAGAAAAAAAAAAAACACTCATAAAATTTAATTCTCGAAAAACTCCATAAAAACTCTTACCCAAGGAGCGTAAATTCTTATCATTTTTCAAGAATTTCTCAAACTTCTTGATGGAAGCATTCAACTTGCTTCCATCTTTCTGGACTTGACCGGCACTACGAGTCCGCTTCAGTTTGTCCTCAGTTTTGAACTTACCGCGATAATGACAACACGACGAATCGAACTTCATTTTTCGAGCTTTTGCTAACTTTTTCCTGAATTGAGATTTTTTTTTATTTTTTCGAGAGATTTTTCTTTTCATTGATTCACGTCGAGAAGTCGAATGCAAGTGAGATTTACAAGGCATCTTAGCAACAAGGAAAACTCTGGGCTTGCTGAGATGATGATTTCCTTAGTTCAACTGAACCGATTTTTACTTTTTTTACCATTTTGTTCATAATTTTTGAATCAAACTCGTTCCGAATTCAAATTTTATTCATTTCCCAAAAAAACTTTGTTTTGATAGTTTTGGAGTTTGAGGTTAGGGTCAACCCTGTGTTTTGAAAAAATTTTTAAAAATAAAAACTAAAAATTTTCATTTTTTTTTTAATTCCATGATCAAAAATAAGCATAGAAAACAGTTTAAAGCCTTAATTCAGCCTGAAATCGTGAGCATATTTAACTTGACAGTGAAAACTCTCATATTTGGAATTTTAAAAGTTCATAACTTGGTCAAAACTGCACCGATTTTGACTTTTTATACCATTTTGATCAAGTTTTGATTGATTCCGACTCGTTCCTCATTCAAATTTTATTCGTTTCGCAAACAAAAATTTTTTTTGAAATTTTTTGGGTTTTGAGGTAAGGGTTCCCTCCTGTGTTTTTGAAAAATTTTGAAAAATAAAAACTTAATATTTCAATTGTTTTCCATTTCTGGGATCAAAATTAGCATAAAAAAACTATTTTAAGCCTTCGGCAAATGAGTTTAATTTTTCACCCAAAAATCGACCTGAAATCGAGTAAAATCTTAACATGTTAAACGATATATGCCCAATAGGAGTATATTTCAATTTATCATAACTTGGTCAAAACTGATTCGATTTTGATTCCAATTCGTACCACATTCAGTTTCTATTTAATCCGAAAAAAAATATTTTTGATATTTTTTGGGTTTTGAGGTAAGGGTCCACCCTGTGTTTTGAAAAAATTTTGAAAAATAAAAACTCCAAATTTCAATTGTTTTTCATTTCTGTGATCAAAATTAGCATAAAAATCTATTTTAAGCCTTCGGCAAATGAGTTTAATTTTTCACCCAAAAATCAGCCTGAAATCGTGCAAGTTTTTCTATATGCCAAGGTAAAAATTTGATATAGGGACATATTTTAAAAGTTCATAACTTGGTCAAAACTGCACCGATTTTGACTTGTTATACCATTTTGTTCATATAGTAAAAATTTTTATTGTGTAGTTTTTGGGAATTTGAGTTAAGCGTTCCCCACTCATTGAAAATGGGGTACAGGGTATAAAAATATTTAATGCTAAAATTCTTATGGAGCTGATTGAGCTTATGAGAATGCCAAGTTTGTACACAGACTCGGAGTCAACCTTGCAACACTCAACAGGGACATAAAGTCACTTTATTTAACCAAAGTTAGTTCCGTTCGCTACCTCTCTGCCTGAAACTCTCTAAACATCTCTCTCCCCATCTCTCTCTCTCAGCTGCACTTAATAATGTGCTTGGCTTAAGGAGCACTCAGAGTCAGTTGGATGGATAGTTGGGTAGTTGGATGGATAGCTGGAGACTTGTCTGGTTGTCTGGTTAGTTGACTTTGCTACTTTCGCATTTTTGCTGGCATTGGACACATTTTTGTATCCTTAGCTTGGCAGGAGCAACTTGTGCGTATCCTTGAGGTTTAAGCTCTTTTTTTGCTGTTATTGCAACATAGAGAACACATTGTTAACAGTTGATTAACAGGCGTTGGGCTTAGTTTCACAGCGTACAGTTGGGCGCAAAACATTGTGGCCAAATGGCGCCCGAGCAGGGACAATTGCAAAAGTTAGCAATTTTGGCTGTAAAAAACTGTTGATTTCAGCGGAAGTCTGAAAAATTGAATATTTTTCATAGAAATGCTTATAATAAGGGCTAATATCATTTCACGAAAGCTCCAAACCACTTGGGACACTCAGTTCTCAATTACCTGACGCTCTTGTAATACCCTCTCGAAGGGTATAAATGTCAGCCGCAACAAAAATCTATAAAGATAAGGGCTTATAGATAAGGCACTTTGCCATTGTCTGCCCAACACGGACGTGTCTATGTCCGTCCGTCTGTCCATCCGTCAGTGTGACCGTCTCTAGTGCCTATGAAAATTGTTGGCATAGTCATGCTTATTTACACAATTCGCTAACTCCTCAACCTCCCTACCATATTTAGGGTCTGTTTCGGTCTGGTAACCGGACATATATCAAATATTATTATTGAATTCGGAATTCCAAGTTGTGATTTCAATGTGTTTGTCTGTCTGTCCGTCCCTCCGTCTGTCTGTTGTGTTTGCTTAGCCCCAAGCATTTTGAATAGCAAATCGTGCTGGAAACCCGATAGGGATTCAGATTTATGCGTTGCGGGATTTCTACACAAATAAAAATAAAAATGTAAATGGAAATCTATAATATATATAAAGTAGCTCAGCTCAGCTCAGGTTTAAGCTGTAGTGTATTCCCCACTGAGATATTATTGGCATAATCAGGCTATGAACTATACTATATTATATAGTATATATCACAATTAGGTTAGTCGTTTACATATCGATTTAGTTGTTACTATTTACTTAAACTTAAGTAGTATTGGTTCCAAATTTCCAGCTAAAGCTTTAACTATTTCTCTTCCAGGAACATTGGGTCTGAGAGTCAAGTATCGGTAATTAGAGAGAACATACATTTCCAGGAAGTCAAACTCAATACTTTGGCAATTTAAGACATTAAATTTAGAATAAATCTCAAGGTTAAGATATATAATAACTGAAATTTGTAATAAAACCTTTGTGTATCCTCTTTGAACCTTGGAAATGAGGAAAATTCTTAGAAATTAGTATGAGAGCTAAAGACGAATAAAATATCAAAGAACCATGGGGTTACCTCGGCTCAGCCATAAAACGCCAGAAAGTATATTCTCTTCGATATTTCTCTTCTCTTCGAAATTTCTATCTAAAATCCATTGGTTTATTTAAGAACCAAACATTTACCAAATCAAAGGTACCAACATTATCTAGGTTTATATTGTTATACCCAACGCTGACGTACCCCCATATATTTCTGTATAACATAAATTTTAGATTGTTTGTGTTATGCAATAGTTATGAAATTTTCGGAACTTGTTGAAAGCATAACCACACATACTCTGACTTAATAACATCATCAAACATCCAACAAAATTTGGGAGTAATTAAGATATGATATCATATTATTAGTTACAATTAAGATACGAGACATTATGCATAAAATTTGTTGGGGTTATTCATGACCAACTAGGCTACAACTAACTAATCCTTAAATCATTCTACATCATCTAAATTTTTTCTATATTTCCACTTTAACTCATTGGGCTCATTTTCGGCTACATTCACAAACCATGTTTATGATCCCATCGTTCTGAAAATTTCAGAATAGCTTTAAATTTCAATCTTAAGTGTAGAAACTTAATATGACATCGTTATGTTACGAAAGTTCGAAGTTTGAGAGATCATATGAACATTCTCCCCATATCAATATGTTGAGACCCGCAGCGCCCAAAATTCTTTAAAGTTTATAATATATATATAATATTTTATGATTTGTAAACAATTTGTATACACATAGTTTGGGTTTTTAATAGGCTTAGTTTTAAGCTATACAAATTGGATTTTTAATATTACCAAATCGACGGTTGTTTAGCAATACAAACGATTTTTAGCCAGGGTTTTAATTTTCAGTACTTTTTTTTTTTGGTCTCCGAACTTACACATTGAGCTTTGCATTCATATTTTATATATATACATTTGTGTATATGTTTGTTTAAACATATATATATATAGATGGGATATATCCGAACGAATACTTTTTATATACGCTCAAAGAGACCTTTTCAGGCCAATTGAACCAATTAGCTAATGGATGTATTAACAAGGGCAATAAATTTACATATACATATGTTACAGTTATGTTTATATATTTTCGATTTGTATTATATAATATAATATAATATATTTTCAAATCCTGTGTGTAGAGTTCTATATTAATTGTTAGATTTGCTTAGATTTGCAGCTGAACTTCAATAAAACGAGATTTTCATAAAGAAATATTGTAATAAATATGCATTTGATAAGAATAAATTAAGTTATAGAGTTATCGATAATTTAGCGTTAGTTAGTTATCGAAGAGAGAACTTCTACTTCAATGTTGAAGAAATTATCAATAAGTGCTTATCTAAATGGAATTATTTCTTGTTAAAACTTGATGCAATAGAAACACTTATAACACTATTGGCTAGGTGTTTTAATATTGTTATCGATTATTTTTCGATAAATTTTTATCGTTAATTAAAAAATTATTATAAAAAAAAAAACAGGTTAAGCCTAATTAAAGTATATTTTTTTTTTTAAAAATAAGGTTGAGATATCGATAAATGTTGAAAGAAAAGGAATTAGTTTTTTTTATTTAATTCGATGGAAACCTGTCGATTTATATCACTTTTAGCTAAGTTTTTCATTATTGTCATCGATAATTTTTCGATAAGTAATCGAAATCATAGCAGAATTCGGGTCCTTTTATGTTAAATTTATGATATGAAATGGAATTATAATTCAATTAAAGCAAGATTTTATCGAAAAATGTAGATTTCTTTCACTTGAATAATGTATAATCGATATTCTAGCAGCAAATTATTTTGGAAAAATAGATCAAGCCTAATTAAAGCAAAACTTTACCCAAAATTTAGACTGTTTTAAGTTAAATTTTGCTTCAGAAAAAAAGTTTGAGAGTATTATCGATAAATGTTGATCGATATAGAACCAAATTTCAATTAGGCTAGATTTTATGGAAAGTATTTTTAGGATTTTTTACACTTTCCAGTAGAACAATCCTGTAAAATAGTTATCGATATGTTATCGATTAGAAATTATTTGACAAAAACAATGAAATACCAAACCTGCAGTGAGCGATAAATTATCGATATGTGTCGCTATCGAAGTGCAGCTGCAAATCGCTTGGCTGGGAATCGGGTTCAGCTTGGACTCACCTGTCGCCATGCGAGTCCCTGTCCCTCTCGTGGTCGAGCTCCCGCACCAACTTCAGGCTCTGCCCGGCCGCAGTGGCCGCAGCTGTGGCTGCCTCCGCGGTCAGTGGGGCAGGCTGTCGGCCGCCGACGGGGGCGACGGTGGTCAGGCTGCTGCTGCTGCTGGAACTGGAGTTGCCCTCGTCCTGGTCGTCGGCCAGTGGTTGGGCGGGGATCTCCGGCGGGGGCGGTTGGCACTGACTCTCGCCGGACGGGCTCTGGCTGCCGCTGGCTGATGGTTCCTGTTGCTCGGACATAATTTTGGACTTCTCGTTTGGGATTTTTATTATGGGATTTGTTGATTATTTCCTTGGGTTTTTTGGTGTGTTTTTGAATAAATTTTGAATTTATCGATAATACAGAGAGTTCCTAGCGACCTGGTTGGATGGGTGATATATGGTGCTCAGTTGCTGGGGGCGTGGCAGGAGTTGGAGGTGTTGTAATTGCCATTTAATGAAGACCCTTTTTTAAAACCGACACGCCCTCAGCCACCCCAAAGGGGCTTTTCGGAGAGTGGCGAAAGAGGAATGAAAACCGAAAACATAATGAAAACTAATTGGGGAAGAGACCCTCAACAATCTGCTTAATATCGGGCTTAATTGTTGTTGTTGTTGCTGTTGTTGTTGTTGTCGGGGCGCCCTCTTGTTTTCGTTTTTAATAAGCCGCTTTATGAATCCCCCAGAATCAAGGCCAAAGAACCATTGCGAGGGTTGCTCTTAACATTGCTTAAATTGCCGCTAGGCAAAGCAATTTGTATATATTTCTCTCGGAGCTGTCAGCCATTTGTATCGATTTTACAGTTGATGGATTTTCCTTCTTTATATTTTCTTCTCATTTTCAAAGAATGACAAATTGAGAAAATGCTGCAAGAGGCCAAAGGCTTTCCAGAAGTGACCCATTGGCATTTGAGTTCCTTTTGAATCTTTAAAGCTAAAGGACCTTAAGGATAAATACCTTACGCTAAATGCAACCCAAATAAACAATATTATCATATGATGGTCTAATATAGATCTAATCTTTATCTAATATCGAAATTTATCCCAAAGTAAACGAAACTTTCAGGAAAAAAGTGTGGAAGGATTATCTTTGAGAGGCCAAAAATTTGTATACTCTCTTCGCTGCATTGTATATTATATGGATATATACATATATAAGATAAGCATTGTAGTTATTACATATTTTTGGGGATTTTCATCCAAATAGTCCTACTTCCACTTGTGTACAGTGTTCCGAGTGGTATTTTTAAAATAGTTTTAAAAAAATGAGATATATGGTCGAATCCGACTTTTAGTTGTATGGCAGCTATATGATATAGTGGTTCGATTATTTTGAAACTGTTCAGAAATAATGGAAAAGACTATATTACTAGAATATGTAAGCTTCCATTACATTAAATTGATAAACGTCTGAAGTATAGACAAAACCGACTTTCAATTTTATAGCAACTATATGATTAAGTGACTTAGTCAAATCCTACGCCACGACCTAGCTTTTCTAAGGTGGTTATGCCTATCGAAATAAGCGGGACTCGAACTCGCACCTCTTATTTGGCGGGTCATTGCGCTTTCCATTGCCCCACCGGGACCCCGAATTTGAATTCAACAACTTGAAAAACATGTAAAAAATGAGCAAATGCGACATTTAGTTATAGGTAATCCATATGACACAATGATCCGATCCTTTTAAAATTTGTTTGTGCTGTAGATAATGAGGCAACTTAGAAATGTGTGTACTTTCAGTTCTTTAGCTTGAAAAACCTGGGAAATATGGGTAATATAGTATTATATAATAGTTCAATTCATTTGAAACTTGGTGAATCGATAGACAAATAATGCTCTTAAGTGTATGCCGACTTTAAATAGAATAGCTTGAAAAACATGATAAATATAGGCAAAACCAACTTTTTCCTAGACGAAAGTTATATGATTCAAGGGTTCGGCTCTATTGTGTTACGGATAAATTGCCTTTAATTCAGATAACTCACAAGCAAAAGATTCACTCTGCATATAATGGCTTTGGAGAAGAATATACCCTGAAAATTTGACGCAAATCGTCTATAAAGAGACTGTTAAATCTGCTGCATTCCATATGTCCCCCCGTAGGATGTACCAGATGCTCCAAACGTTTTCCTCTCAGCATTAAATGCAATTTTCTCCCTAAACATTGGCGCAAGCTGTTGCCACACTATATAGAGACAGGATCAATGCACTCCATAAAGCGCCCAAGTTCAATCAGCGTGAAGGTCAAACGATATTTTATATAATATATGATTTTCCCAATGCAACTTTTAATCAATTTCATCGCTTATTAATGGCAGTGTTGAGAATTGTAGCATCATCCGCTTATAAAACACTTGATTAACACTTACGTCAAAAGCTGTTTTGGGTGAAAGTTAACTGACCTTAGGAACCCCCCATATATACATAGGTAGGGGAGGACCAGGGACTAACCACACACGTTCCGATGCGGGGCGTAAACGTGGAGCGAGGGGGGACTCGAAGCCAAAGAGCGTAGAGCAAATGCAACAAATGTTGGCAAATTAACCATCTACTTAATGTGCCATCAGCAGCATCATCTATCTCGCATACCCTGTAAATAGGATGTGCCTTATGAAAGGTTGGCAACGCTTGCGAGAGGTTAAATAAATATATAAGTACGCCAGTGTCAAAAAAGAATTTTAAAATTTGGACAACTCCATAGCAAGTTATAAGCATTTTAAGCAGAAGATGGCTGGGGAGGCTGGGTATAGATATTGAAGAAGTTAAAAAAGATTCAGGAAGTTTTCATATGCTTTTCGCTTTGCCACAAGACTACAGTAGGCCTGTTTTGGAAGACAGAGCAAAAGTATGTTCTAATTTTGATTAGCTCTTAAGTTAACTGCTGCGGGTTCAATTCAATGAGTGATATTTTGCGTATTTATGGGTCGATTGCTGTGAAATTTTTGGGAAAGTTTGTTATAGATGAGTTTTATGAATTCAATATGTTATTTTCTTGGAAAAACGAAAAAACTAAAGGGTATCTGTGTCTCGAAATACAGAAACTTATCACTGGGACCTGTCTGCCAACAAGTGGCCGATGGAAGAGCTAAAAAGCTAAACATTTGCATGCGGCATGAGGACAACGAGACCAGAGCGAGGGTCACGTTGGGCAGGGCGTGCTGGAGGAGGGTCGTGGAGGTTGGTTCTGGTTCTGGTTCAACCAGAACTGAAGATAATTAAAAACTAATACAATTTTAATGAGCTGAGGCCAGACAACTGAGGCGAACATGTCGAAGCAAGGGGAATGGGCGGGCCGACTCGGGGAATGGTTGAAACATTGAATAAACAGTGAATAAAGCGTGAATACATGAATGAATAAGTGAATGAGTAAATGAGTGAATGAGTGAATGAGTGAATGGTTGGATAAGCGTGACAAGAGCAGACAGCGATTAGATTAGAATTGAGGTCATAAATTAAATGTTTGCCCCCAAAAATCAGTTAACACTTGTTGTTGTCCCCCCCCCCCCCCCCAACCGACGCGTCGGAGGTGACACGCCCCCACACCGCCGCGCGTCACGCTGGGGGCGTAAAGTGTCAAGTGTCAAGTGGCCATGTTAAGTGTAAAATGGTTGAATTTTTGATGCCCATCAGCATGAATTATTCAAAGGGCATGTTGATGTCTCAATGATGTTGTCCACAAGCAAATGTCATAGGCAAATTTCTATGCATAACAATTTTGGACAAGCTTTTTGGCAAATTATAGATTCTAGTACGAAGTGTTGAAGTTAGTTTTAAGGGTTTTCGAACAGAAATACCGTCAAGGACAATCCTTGGATAATCAGTATCAAATATAAGCAACGTTCACTTCAAGACAATTAAAAATGTCGGCTTTCGTGCCGAAAAAACGCAATTTGCGGAAAGCTTTATTATTCTGCTTCCATTTGAAAAAACCTGCTGCTGCGAGTCGTTTGCTTATCGAGCAGAATTACGGGTGTTATACTCCATCGATTTCAACATATGAGTAAAGATTCCGACGCTTCACAAAGAAACGGAACCTCCCCGGACAGCCAAAAAAAATTAGAAGAGGAATTGAAGGCATTACTCAACGAAGATTCGTATCAAACGCTCTAAGAATTGTCGTTATCATTGGGAGCTGATTTGTTAACAGTCGGGAAACGACTCAAAGCCATGGGTATGATTCAGAAGCCATGGGTATATTTATAAGCAAGGAAATCAGGTGCCATATGAGCCGAAGCCGTACAACTGAAAAAGTACGAACGTCAAAAAAGGAAAGATTTTTTCCAGCACATCAACACTGGCGATATAAAATGGATCCATTACAATAACCCAAACGTGGAAAATCGCATCGTCATCAACGCCTAGACCGAATATCCATGGATCCCAGCTCATGATCTGAGTTTGTTGAGATCACCTGGGCTTCATTCATTATAAGCTGCTCTAATCAAGTATAACCATCACCGGGGCCTTCTATCGAACTCAGTTGTTGATTCAGTGGAGCATTGCAGGAAAAACGTCCGCAATTTTCGGATAGACGTGACAAAGTAATTTTACAGCACAACAACACTCGCCCACATGTAAGTCGGGTCATTAAAACTTACTTGGAAACACTTCGTTGGGAATTCCTACACGACCTGACGTATAACCCAGACATTGCTTCTGCCGATTACCATATTTTCCGACCAGCACTTCACCGCCCTTACGAGAAATCAAAAATGGATCGATACACAACAAATTTATAATCGATATAATTGTTTACTAAATACAAAAGATCGAAAATATCAAAGATTCGTTGTTATCGGAAACTCAAGAAAATGTTTTGTTAATAATGAACAAATTCCTAGAAATAAGCTCTATGAAAAACTATGAAAATTATGGATACTAATCTAAAGGAAACAAATGAAAATGTGCGAAAATGTTTGGAACATAAGTTGATAATCCATGGGATTTGGTGAAAATTATCACAAACTGTGCGAAATACTGTTGAAAATTGGCTGAGTTGGCAGGAAAATGTACGAAAAAAAAGGAAAAATTATGGAAAAATATTAGTGGAAATTGCCACAAAATGTGCAGAGAAAGAGTACAAAATGATGATAAATGCGCCGGAAAAAAAAGACAGGGAAATTGTCGAATTCAGCAAAAGGAAATGTGCCATAAAATTTTCCAAAGCTTATGGAAAATGTGTGGAAAAACTGAGGAAAAGCTGTAGAAAGTGTTTGTCGTGCAGCAGGCAGATGCAACTGATTCCTTTGAATCGAGGCAAAGCTGCAGCTGCTGCTTAACGAGGGTTGCTATTAACATATATAGCCTTGTGGACTTTTTAAGTGAAAGCGGACAAACGAGGGCTGTTATTAATATTTCTGGAATTGTGGACTTTTGATGGAACCTGCTCAACGTGGGTTGCTCTTTACATTTCTGGCCTATTGGGTTTTAGTGTCTGCTGCTAAACGAGGGCTTCTATGTACATTTCTAGGCTAGTTGGCTGTGATAAGGCTAGGCTGATAAACAAGGGTTGTTATTAACATTTCTGGCCTAATTGACTTTTAATATTTTCTTACAGAGGGTTGATATTAGAATTCCTAGCCTAGTGAACTTTTAACATTATTGGCTTTGTGGACTTTATGAGTAAGCGGCTCTACGAAGGTTGCTCTTAACATTTCTGTAATCGTGGGTCTTCTAGTTTAAACTTTTAAACGAGGGTAGCCTTTTACACTTCTAGCCTAGTTGACTTTTAGTGTAAGCTGCTAAGCGAGGGCTGCTCTTTACATTTCTGACCTCGTGAACTTTTAGTATAAGTTGCTAAGCGAGGGTAGCTATTATTACTTCTCGCCTAGTTGACTTTTAGTCTTAGCTGCTAAGCGAGGGTAGCTATTACTATTCCTGGCCTAATTGACTTTTAGTGTAAGCTGCTAGCTGGCCATCTAAGCTCCAAATTACAGGGTATAGAGTATGATAATGGTGAAAATGAGCTGTTTAAGTTAGGTTCATCGGGATTTTTTTGGTATTTTAGTGACAGTGTCAGGTGCAGATAATGAAATGGGCAAATTTGGCGCAAAGTAGTGCAAGCTGTCTGTGAAAATGTGCTATTATGGGATGGGGTATGTGGGGTATGCTTGGTTTATTTTTGTGGTTAGAATGCGCATATCATAAATGAGAATTTTCACAGCATTTGCATATGAATGATTCGCCCAGCGATGCATAACAAAAGGAAAAGCGGCAGAAGGCGACGCGTAATTTTGAATTATATAAAGGAAAAAGGAAAAGCTCAAGCTGCTCTCTAATGTATAAGGGGCGTGGCAGTGGGCGGAGATGGGAGATGGTAGGCGTGGCCAGCGAAAAAGCTAGCAAAATTGTGAACATGGACAATGGCTTGAACTGATTTGAAGTGGTTTGGTGCGAGGACTCGAAACTTGATTGCGCTTTACAAATAGATGTGACCAGATCTGGGCCCCATTTGGCGTCCTCAAGCAGCTCATGAAATATGAAAATCGAGCGAAAAGTAAGAAAAATCTTTGACAATCATTTGACAGAATTTATATGCGATAACCGAGGGCTGTTATTAACGTATTAGGCCTAGGTGACGACGGGGGTTGCAATTAACATTCGTAGCCTAGAAGACTTTTAGTGTATAATCTTTTCGTAGAAAACCATATGTATGTTCGCTTTCGTCAAAGGTAGCGTCGTGGACCTCCAAAAGTAACCTCCAGAGCTATCCGGAGTAAAAATGTTATCTATTGATAATGTCTGTCTTTCATTTTATATATATACAAACTAGTTTTCGAGCTATCGTCATGAAACTGGGTATATGGTTATCCGACGGAACCACCTGAATTGGACATCTCTTCATATTGTTGTCATACAACTAAAATTTCGATTTGCTCTTAGTTCCCCCATTTGTCCTACTATTGCACAAGATTATGTAACTATTTTATCTACAGTTCCGCAACATACAACTATGTCGGTTTTGCTCATACTTCCCACATTTTCCAAGCAATTGCATATTTATTTCGCACAAATTTAAGGTTCTATACTACCTATAATTCCACCAAATTTCAAAATGATCAGACTGCTATATCATATAGTTGTCATACAACTAAAATCGGTTTTGCTCATACTTCGCACGTTCTCCGATATTATGCATTTTAGTTTCACACAAAGTTAATATTCTATATCATCTATAGTTCCAGCAAATTTCAGAACAATCTGGATATATATATCATACAACTAAAAGTCGGCTGGCCAATATTTCTCATGTTCGTGAAAAGTTCCACGAAATTTCAAAAGGAACGGACCACCATATCATATATATATAGTTCATAGATCATAACTTTTTGAAGTTATCAACATTTTACAAGCATGTTATATTATGCCCAATGTTTCTTTATAATATCGAAATCGGAAGCTTCGAAAAGAGCATGAAATCTTCGGTGAGTCAAAGACAATCCCTCGTAACTTGTATTTCTGTTTGTTTATCTAAAAACTCACAGAAGATGCACAATTAGAATAATAGAATTTCCCCCCTAGAATTATTGGGCGATATTTTATATAACATGTTCTTCTATCTCTGGGCACCCCCAACAACGGTGCTTGTCACGGTTGACAGACATTTCCTGCCCAACGCCCGATAAGCTCGTCATAAAAATGGGTTATTTTCGGGCATGATAAGCGTGCGGTGTTCGCGCATTGCCAACTATTTGGTTTTTTTTTGGTTTTTCGGTTCGCCTAATGGTTGGCAATGTTATGGAACTTAATCTCGTCCAGAAAACGCTTGAAAAAACCGAAAAGCGTTGATGAATGACTCCAACTGCAAAACACTTAAAGCACTCGAAAGCACTTCATCGAGTCGAACCGGATTAGAGACGCCTGCTGAACACTTCATGGGAATTTGGGTTTGGCATATTGAAGGATTCCGAAATAGCAGGATATAAAATATAAAATTTCTGCCATGGAATTGGGACTCAGTTTGATGTGGACGGGCATTTAAATGGAACTAAATTCAATTCAGGTTTTAGTTTTAAAAGACTTTTAGTGTGAAGGGATTTTAAAGTGATTTTTCCGAGATTTAAAAGCTCTCCTTTTAGGAAGAGTCACACGATCCAGAAGAAGACTTACACGGCTTCAACCTCAAGGGTTTTGGGAACTTCAATAGATACCTTCTCTATAATTCTTATCCCCGCCTTTCTACCAACTATTGGTAAAAGAAGCTTCATTCAAATTATTTCCCTGTAATTTTTAATATATCTTTTTCTAGTTATGTAAATTCTACAAATCTTAAGTCATATTTTAATATAAAATACAATGTAACCCATCAAAAAAATTTCAGATAAAAATCAACTGATAAAATTTCAAACTGTAAAGAAGTTTTCCAAAAATTGAGCAGAATTCTTTTCTTTCAGTAAGTGCACTTTATATATGAGAATTACGAAAACTTTTTCAAAAGTTAATGTAACATGACCAAATTTTTAAAAATTTCGAATCTATATTCAGATAAATCTTAGCTTGATTTTTTTTGGAACACAAATTTTCAAAAATTTTAGACAACATGTATGGGATTCTTAATTTACTTTTCCTTTATTACAAGACCTTTTTTAATTTTATTTATCTAAGCAATGGTATTCCTGGCACTTTATGGAAAAAATAGAGTCTTAAGGTCAAAGAAGTTTGATTTCTTGGGGAAAACTTGTTTTCAAAGGTTGCCTCAGGTGAGCGTTATAAAGTACTATATTTCCGAAGCGTTATTGACAAAATTTAATAGATTCACAATTTCGCAAAGGCTTTTTAAATTTTTTCCAGAAAAAATTTTGTTTTTAAATTTTTACTGCAATTTCGATAGAATTGCTAATTTAACGTTTTCCAATTCTTTTTAAGCACAACCTATTTTTTATTTAGAAAAAATACTATAGGAAATATCTTCAGGCAAGCGCTTGCGACTTCCCGTCGGAATTTACGGCTCGGAGGTAAGCCAACTTTTATACTCCCGTGATAAGAAAATTAAAATTTTCCGACATGTTTTTTAATGGTCTTTTGCTCTTGAGAGATTCCCAAAACTTTTGAAGAAAGTGTATGCTAAAAACTTTCAAGCAAAATCATGCTTTCCAGATCTTATTTGATAGCTTTTATGCTGAACAAATACAATGCAAAATCAGTTAAAAGTTTTAAGAATTACAACTATATATAGATTTTAATGATATAGGAACATGAGTTCACTTAATACTTTTAATAATTAAAATTTCATGGTTAAAAAATTGTCAAAAAATGTTGAGAGTTTTTCCAATGCTTTTGCACCATATCTAGTTCTAAATAATATTTTCTCTAAACTTTTAAAGTTTTTCCAATAACAAATGTCCTTTCTTAAAGAAAGTGCCAGAAAAAAGAGATTTTGCTCAGATAATAAATTTATAGTAGCCTATTTCAAGGTCTTTTCTAAATGAAAACTAACAAAAGTAATTGTAAAATTTTTCATTATTATTTTTGACTTAAGATTACAAACATATGTTCTGCTGAAAGATGTGTCATACGATGGCTAGAAATTATTGGAATAATTGTTCTAGCCTAAAATCAAAATATTCAAAAGATATCCTTGAAAAAACAAAGGACAAAAGGGTCAAAGCCTGGATTTCAAATCCTATGCCACAACCTAGTATTTCTAGGACGGTCAGGCCTATTGACATGAGCGGGACTCGAACCCACACCTCTTCTTTGGCGGGACAGTGTGACATACACTGTGACATACCGAGGCCCCGAATAAAGACTTGAGCCTAAAATTTTTAAATGGAAATTTCTTTCCAAACTTCCGAATGACATAAAATAGTTGTTTAATTGAAAGACATAAAGCTGGAATTATTGAGAATGTATTGAAAATTTATTGAGATAAATTTGGAATACAGGTAAACCTCCTACAACGCAGTTTCCTATAACGCGGAGTTTTTCAGGAGGAACCTATTCACCGCGTGGTGGGAGGTTTACCTGTAATTATATTGCTCTAGTCTATTCTTGAAGCCAAATTGGCAGGAAGTTTAGTCTATAAAAAAAAAGTTTACTTTGACAAAACTTTGGACAAATCATTGACTAAAAGTTTATATGAAATAAAGCACAATATTTGTTCCGACGGAAACTAGAGGCTTTAAGGTAGTATTACAGAAAGTCTACAAAAAGTCAAAACTAGGAAGTTATACTGAATCAAAAATTTCGCTGGACACAAACTGATTTTCGCACAAATTTCCAGAAATATTTTGAAATTTTTGTTAACAATAAAATTAAGCTGAAACTAGCAAATTCTAGCTAAATTCTAGCCAGATTCGCAATTTTTAGACCCCGTAAGACGACATGACTTATTTCCGTCGGAAAACTGAAACTTGGCTAAAACCTTAAGCCAAAACATACAAGTAAGCAGAGCCTAGAAAGTAATGAAAAGGAAAGCGGAGAAAGTGTAAGTGAAAGTGGAGAAAAAGAGGGAAAACTTGCCGAGGTTTGCAAAAAAATGAAAATGCAAAGGTAAGCATAAAAATGGCTTTATAATAGGCGGCTTCTGACCCATACAACAACAACAACAACAAGCCCGACCTCTTTAACAATGAAACTGTTGTAATTTCCTCGCTATAAGGCAGCCCCCTAAACGCCCCCAAACAGCAGCAAACAAACCCGACCAGCCCCAACAAAGGCAACACCAAACACTGTTTATTGTTATTATTGGAGCTGCGCTGCTTTCGTTTCTTATGGAAATCACACACACACACACACACCACACACACCACACACACAACACACACACACACCACACACACACACACCACACACACACACACCACACACACACACCACATTTATAGAGTAAACACAAACTTTAAGCTCTTATCGCACTTTTATAAGTTTTTCAACACTGGAAAAAAATTTCAAAGTCAACACTTAAAAAAAAATTGAATTGTTTAAAAAATATTTAAAATAATAAAATTTTTTTTTTTTTCAAAATTTAGCAAACCTTTGGCAAAAAATCACCAAAAAAAAACACACACGCAAAACACTCGAGAAATTTTCTGTTCTTTTATTTTTTTTTTTGAAAAATGTTTTTGAAAAAATTTTTTTTTCGAATTTCAATTTTTGCAAAATTTGGCGGCTAAAATTTGTGTAGCTAAATATGACTGTTTGACTGTTTTTTGGCTCTGTTTCTGGCTGTTTTGGCTGATCAGCTTCGAGGAGGGCTAAACGTAACCGACAAAGGCTGCACAGGAACTGAGGCCTCCGCTCGCAGGACACATCATTATATAGAAATCGTCGGCCACAGACGACAACAGGCTGTCGCGCCACAGACTGTTGCATTCTACAGCTGTTGCTGTTGCTGTTGCTCTGTTAGCCCCAGAGCAACCCCCCGACCACCACACACCTGCCCCTTCACTGTTAACAGACAGCAGCAGCAGCTTTAACAGCAACGCCAACTGTTAACAGACTCCGAAAGCTTTCGGCTATCTCCTTCGATGGAGCTTTCAAAGCTCATTGCTGTTTCGGACTACGCCCCCCGAAGACACCCCTTCCACCTTCCCCTTTGCCACCCTTTTACCCTTTGCCTATTCCACCTTGTTTACCGTTAGGTTCTTTTAACTTAAAAATCTTATTAATATTTAATATTATGTCCATCTGTCTCCCGCCCTCTCTGTCCATCTGTCTATCTTTCGGCCAATTCCATTGTCAATTTTCGCTACAGCATCGAAATTTTTGCAACTGCCCGAGGTTCGTTCGAATAGTATCTAACATAGGCCTAGGTTTACGAGTTTCTTTGACTCTTGCATTATAATGCGCAACCGATGTAGGTGCTAAAAAAGTCTAGGAATAGCTTGGAATTGGACTTCAATTACAGTTCCGCCTAGGACTTTTCGAAGAATATATCATTTTTACTTAATGCTTCAAGAAGAAATCTTCGAAAACCCCCAAAAGTTACCTCCGAGAGCAGTCGGACCATTTGTTTCTGTCAGCAAGTCCGCTTGCTCCGTTTTCCATCCCTCTCTTGTTATCCATTAACACATTTTTCGGACCAAGCCGAATCGTACCACCATATCATGAAGCTGTCATAGACTTAATGAAAAGTCTGATTTGCTTATCTTTCCTATGTTGGACTACCTTACTTACTTAAAATATCATCCATCATTACCCCCATTGGATCACAGCCTGAAGCACAATTTGTCTTTATTTCTACTTCATTCACTGAATAACTTTTTTTTACGTGGATGGATTTCAAGTCCTACGCTGCAACCTAGTTTTTCTAGGAGGGTCATGCCTTTCGACAAGAGCGGGCTAGAACTCGCACCTCTTGTTTGGCGTGCCAGTGCCGCTATACACTGGTCCACCGAGGCACCAAAATATCATCCTCTCCTAAATTTCTCAAAATATCGGCTAACCATATCATTTTATGACGTATGTATCATAAATGTTTTACAACTTAAAGACAGTTTTGCCCAAATTTCCCATGTTTTTCAAACTATTGAAACGCAATCTTAAGTTATATCAAATTTCAAAACCACTCGGACTTTGTTACTCCTAAGATCGGACAATTATAGCTGGGATAAAACAAAACTTCGATTTTCAGCATATTTCATTTATTTCATGGTTGTTTTCTGAACGTTTTTTTAGAACTTCTCATAACGCCTGGAACATAATCCATTATTGTTTGCTATTTTTGATTCAATACAAAAAAATATACATTTGATCATCCTGGATCTAACTTTTGGGTATCTATTACCATGTTACCTTCTCATATTATAAATTTCAGCACAACAGGATTATATTTTTCAAAGAAAAACTTAATTTTTACCCGTCTTTTATTTTTTAACAAATTTTATCAAATTTGTGTTTTCTTTCCGGAATAATCTTTGTATAACTATGGACGGAAATCACTTCGAGTTGATTCTAGAAAATCACTCTTATAGGTATATCTCATTGATGCATCTAAACCTCTAGCTGCAAACACTTTGAACGACCCTCGCTTTCTTTGCTTTTCATCATGTTTTATTGATGCATGAAAAACTATATGAAGACATATATAGAATCACTTAAAAATGTACCACTAGATACCAATTAAACTTACGACAAACACATTAGGAACTTGATTTAAACTAATTTCATCTAAAATTTATCAATAAATTTAACGATTAGGTTTTTTCGCTTAATATATATTAAAATATTTGCGAAAAACCAACATGAAATGCCCATATGTTATCGATATATATGAAAATTATTATTATATGGCCATAACAACCCCATTGGGTCAAAGCCTGTAGCACTATTTGTCTTTTTTTTCAGCTTCCTTCACTAGAGAACTGTTTTTATGTGGATGGATTTCAATTCCTACGCCAAAACCTAGTTTTTCCAGGAGGGTCGTACCTATTGTCATTGCTATACACTGGTCCACCGAGACCCCAAGATATCTATAAAAAACTTAAGGTTTAACATATTTTTCGACTTTCTTAATTATGGAAAATTTGTATGTTCCCTGCATAAGGTTCCGGGGCTCAGCGTGTGCTTTTAAATCTGGACAAATTGTGAATGGACACAGGTCGCAATTGGGTCTAGGACGCAACCACAGGGGGGCCCAATGGCAGTCACAGGGTGTCAAAGGGCGCAAAAGTCGCCATGTGATGCGCAGTTTTGTGAATTTAATTAAAAACTTTGTTGTCAAAAGCACAGCAGAACGCAATCCAAGCTGAACCGGTCCCAATCGAACCCAACCGAACTGAGCTGAGATGAGCTCAACCGAGTTGTATAAAAACCCGACCTGAACCTGAATTTCAATAAAATATATTTTTATACAGAAAATATCAAAAAAACGCAATCAAAGGTTGGGAAAGTCAAATAAATATAATATAATATGTGAGAGTCGTAACTCTCAAAGGTTTGAAAGCCAATCGGCCAGGCAAAGGTAAATATAATATTGTTAAGCGTGCCAATTGAACGGATTTCGAACTGAATAAATAGATTTAACTGCAATTTATATTGAAATATTTTTTATTAGTTGTCAAAGGAGCCAAAAGATATGTTAAAAGCGGCAAATTAATATGATAGATGTGTGTCATGATGGGCCCCTCGGCGGGATATATATATATATATATATATATATATATATATATATGTTTGTGTGGGTCGGAATGTCTGTATATCTGTGTGTCTATATGTCTATATGTCCAACTGTCCCTCCACCCACCATGCAAAGATAGCGTAGGTAGCATCATGAAGCCCTTTAGGTCAGCTTTTTATGCTCTTTGCTTCAGTTATTACGTTATCTGATCTACCGTGAGGTGGGCGTGGCATCAAAAATTGCAGAAAATTCATTTTCCTATGCGGAACTTCGTGCCAAGATGGGTGGGTGCTTTAGCTACAAGGGGCAATCCATTTTTCATATTTTGCCATTTTTACCCGTTTTTAGCCAGTTCTACGTCTTATAATTTCGGTGTTTATGATCCGATTGTTCTGAAAATTTTCGGATAGCTTCATTACATAGTCATGTCTACATAATCCCAAGCTTAAGTTAATATATTAAAAATTGTTGAATTTATGGACACTTGCTAAATGTTCGGAAAAACTAAAATGTTAGATGTCACTTCCAGCATAGTCTCTATGGGCAACTAAAACCTTGATTTTAACATTTTCTGGAAAAATGTAAGGGCTGTATACAAATTCTGAATCTTATATTATATACCCTATATAGACCCAATATATGAATTTAGTTTAAGCTCCTGACCAAATGAAATGCATCATTCTTCAATAAGAAAATTTCGTTTATATTTTTGATCGATTACAGTAACCAAATCTGCTCCATTTTGGGGACATATCCTTTACATCTTTTAATTTGAAGCAGTTAAAGCCTTGGAAAATTTTGAATGCTCAGCAATTGCTTTGGAAATTACTCCTCAAATCTTGTCATCCCATAGAATATATTATAAAAGTACATTTTCCATTGGCTTGAATCGTCAGGTTTACTTTTTAAAGATTTTATCATAATAATCGCTTTGAGTATGCAGTTTTTCCGAGTTTTCCTTTTGGGGCTTAACACTTGCTTTTTAAACGAGTGCACAAAGCTTTCTCCACGGCAAGTGTATGATTGGGACACCCTGCTGTGGCCAGCTATTGACAGTCAACCAGATGCTCCAGCTCCGTCCAGTTGTCCAACCATCCACCTGTCCAGCTGTCCCGGCTTTCAAGCTGTTGCCTTGTGATCCGACTGTCCATTGTCCATTCGTTCTGGTTCTGTATCTGTGGGTGCGTTGGGTGTGTGTTTGAGTGGGTATTTGGATGTGTATTTGGGTGTATGTGTTATCTGACATCTGATGATGACTTTATTATTTGACTCAAACGATATACCATTTCGTCTCCGGCTCCGACCCCCGACCCGCCGACCTTCCTGTGCATTGACAGAACTTTTGTGTGAAGTGCACAGCTTGGGTGCAACAGCTGCATCAGCAGCAGAAGTTTGTAATCCTGGTAACCGACTACCTTATTTGCTATGATTCCATTGACAGTTTGGTTAATTCCAGCGCGAGAGTTGTCCAATAAGTTATAAAGCAAAAGAAGGGAGGACCAAAGGAGAAACTAAGGATGAAATAAGGAGAAACTAAAGAGGAGCTAAGGAGGAGCTAAGGTGGAACTAGGAGGGAACTAGGGAGGAACTAAGGAAGAACTAAGGAGAAACTAAGGAAGAACTAAGGAGAAACTAAGGAGGAACCAAGGAGAAACTAAGAAAGAACAAAAAGGAATCAAAAGGGAACTAAGGAGGAACTAGGGAGGAACTAGGGAGGAACCAAGGAAGAACTAAGGAGGAGCTAAGGAGGAACTAAGGAGCAACTAAGAAGGAACTATGAAGGAATCAAGAGGGAACTAAGGAGCAACTAAGTAGGAACTAAGGAAGAACTAGAGAGGAAATAAGGAGGAATTAAGGAGGAATTTAGGAGGAACTAAAGAGGAACTAGAAAGGAACCAAGGGAGAGAGAGAGGAATTAAGGAGGAACTCGAGAGAACTAAGGAAGAACTAAGGAGGAACAAAGGAGGAACTAAGGAGGAACTAAGGAGGAACTAAGGAGAAACTAAGGAGGAACTAAGGAGGAACTAAGGAGGAACTAAAGAGAAACTAAGGTGGAACTAGGAAGGAACTAGGGAGGAACTAAAGAGTAACTAAGGAGTAGCTTAGAAGAAGCCAAGGAGGAAGTAAAGACAAACTAAGGGGGAACTAAAAAGAAGCTATGGAGGAACCAAGGCGGAACTAACGAAGAACTAAGAAGGAACCAAGAGGGAACTAAGGAAGAACTAAGGAGGACCTAAGGAGGGACAAAGGAGAAACTAAGAAGGAACTAAGAAGAAACCAAGGGGGAATTAAGGACAAATTAAGGAGGGACAAAGGAAGACCTAAAGAGGACCTAAAAAGGACCTATGGAAAAACCTAAGGAGTCCCTAAGAAGGGCTTATGGAGGAACTAAGGAGGAGCTAAAAAGGAACCAAGGAGGAACTAAGGAGGAACTAAGGAGGAACTAAGGAGGAACTAAGGGGGAACTCAGGAGGAACTAAGGAGGAACCAAGGAGGAACTAAGAAAGAACCAAAAGGGAACTAAGGAGGAGCTAAGGAGGAACTAAGGAGCGACTAAGCAAAATTTAAGGTGGACCTAAAAAGGTCTTATGGAGAAACTAAGGGGAACCTAAGGAGTACCTATGAAGGACTTATGGAGGAACTACAGAGGAACTAAGGACGAGCTAAGGAGGAGCTAAGGAGGAAATAAAGAGGCACTAAGGAGAAACTAAAGAAGACTAAGGAGGACCTAAAAAGGTCATATGGAAAAACTAAGGGGGACATAAGAAGTACCTAAAAAGGACTTATGGAGGAACTAAGGAGGAACTAAGGAACAGCTAAGGGGAAACTAAAGAGGAACTAATGAGAAACTAAGGGAGACCTAAGGAGGAAAAAGGTCCTATGGAAAAACTAAAGAGGACCATAGTAGTACCTAAGACTGACCTATGGCATACCTAAAGAGGAACTAACGAGGTCCTGAGGAGATTCTAAAAAGAACTTGGGGTTAACCATGTTCCCTTGCTGATTTAGTAAAACTTGATATTTGTACATATTAAAAAATATATTAAGTTCTTAAATATCGACTATAAAGTTAATTCTTGAATATCAGCTAAAGTTGAGGTTCGATCGTAATGAAATTTTGATAGTATGTTTCCTACTTATGCATACTTAATATCAAGATGAATTTTCGGCAATTGCGTCAGTAATTGATATTTGCGTTTGACAGGGAAGTAGCGAACGCGATATAAAATCGTTTAATACAATATGCTCGATACTATATGTATGCACCTCTGTACCAAATTTAATATGTCGGGCTTATATAGACTCTGAGGCAGAGAGAGCAAATAGTACATATAGTAGTACATATTTTTAATATATTCTACAATTTTATCAACAAAATACGCGTTACGCCCTTTATACTATATTAAAGATATCTCATAAATATTTTCCATGTTCAATCACTTTTTAAAAAAGTTTTTACTTATTGACCCAAAAACGCAAATATCAGTCATTTCCAATGAAAAACAAGTTTTGAACAAATATGGCAATGTTGACTTGATGGAACCCCGTTGGGGGGACAAAAAACCCAAAGCTCCTACAAAATGATGAGATTTAATTTTGCACCTTTGCAACTATAACGAAATATCAATAAAATGCTCTTTATTAATTTCGAAATGTTCAGAAAGCATAAAAAAGGCATATATTGGGAACTGGGCAAATATTATCAAAAAGTAAAATACTTGACAACTTTGATGGCACGATGAAACATTAATGGGAGAAAAATACGCAAGGGAAAAGGGTTTATCGAAAATCAAATACTCTTTGTAGCTGGATTGAAGTTCGAAATATAGACGTATATGGAATACGAAGGAATTCAGGAAGGATGCAACGAATTCTAAATAAAATTGGTGACTCGAATCCCGAACACCCTTTAAATTTTTCTAGAAAGTGTTAAAATCTAGGTTTTAGGTGCCCATAGAGACTATGCTGGAAGTGAAATCTAACATATTTGTTCTTCCGAAAATTTAGTAAGTGTCCATAAATTCTACAATTTTCAATTTTTAAGCTTGGGATTATGATATGACTAAGTAATGAAGCTATCCTTAAGTTTTCAGAACAATCGCATCAAAAACACCGAAATTATAAGACGTAGAACTTGCTGAAAACGGGTAAAAATGGCTAAATATAAAAAAATAATCTAATTTTTTGGAACTTACATACAGTTCATCGCAAACTTCTCAGATCTAAAGTACATTATTGGGGGCCAATGTGAGCATTATTATATGCATCTTTCTTACGACTTTAGATGAAAGTTTTTTCTTTAGACGGAGTTGTCCAACCTAACCTAAGTTAGAAACATTGCGTGAGTTTTGGTTACAATTTGCACCAACGGCTTGGAATTTAAGATCCAAAATTCGACAAGAGCACTGAGTATCTCCCTCCTGGAATCCTCTACGAATCCTACACAAAATATGGTGTTAAACTAGCGATAATGCAGTATGCATGCCAATGGAATATCCTGTACTGAGTTATCGATATTTTGTAAACATTTAAGAACGATATATTAAAAGGGAGAAGGAATAGAAAAGTATGCTAGAGGATTTCCTGTTAAACGGGTGTACTTCATTGCTGTTTTCTGCTGTCACAACTGTTGCACAACAGTTGAGGAATATGCCAAAAGATTTTTCTGGAATTTGTCCGAAAAGCTGGTCGGGGAAATGTGTTTTGGATGCCGCAATAAGTTGTTAATTAAGCACCGCTCGGGGAATGCACTCGAATGGTGGGCGTCAAAGGGCGTGGCATGCTGCAAGCTGAGGCGGGCGGCGGGCGGCGGGCGGCGGGCGGCGGGCGGCTGGCAGGGCGTGGCATGCACTTAGCTATTTCTGGCTGCATTTTAATTGTTCGCCCGGCACTTTGCCGTGCTCGAGCTAAAACAACAACAATGGCAAACAGCTTAAACAATTGCTTGGGCACCCCCCCCGGGACCTGGACATCCTTTGATAGGGAAACAAACCAGGTGCTTTACTTAGTTTAGTTCGGTTTTCTGTTGCACTAATTGAGTCACCCGTCACCCGGGGGCAAAGTTTCTCAACAAAATCTCCCTCGTGGCTCTCAAGGATTGCCATAAATAAAACAATTATTTCAGCTTTTGTGCTTGTTTCTCTAATAAGCTGGATAAGTGAGATGCAGGACAACAACAACAACAACCACAACAATAACAAAAGAACAACAAGTTAATTAGTTTAGATCAAAAGTTTTACCGATAATTAAGGACCTCATCGAATGTCCTAAACTTGATCCTTGATTGTGCAACCACATGCATTATTTGAGCACTAAAATTCTGTAACAAGTTGGGAAATTTAATTATAATACAAGCTATACTCCTACCCTTCTACCCTGAACCCAATTTGAGCATAAATTATCTAAAGGGTATACATATTTTATTGCTCCAATCGACAGATAGTCCATAACTATTACATATATTAAGCTATTGACTTTAAAATTTAGTATTATATCATGCATAAAAGATGCAATAAGATATTTCCTAAAATTTTGATACACCCCTCGAATGCCAGGGAATATTACGAAATGTGTACAACACCCATAGTAACTGTGCTAGAGTCATGAAATTTGATATGTGGTTGCTAATAGACCCTATGCAGTCAGTGGCATCCAAATTTTTTTTGCAACCTAATATGGTACCCCCTAAATGAAATAAGTGCATATAATATCTACCATTCCTATCATAATGATTTCAATTGGAAAATATACTTGAGAGACTATGTCATAAAGCAATCCTGAAAATTTCAGAACATTCGGATGATAAACACCAAAGTTATGAGACTCAGAAGTGGCCGAAACAGGTCAAAATGGCAAAAAGTGAAAAATGCGCCGTTCCGCTAGAGTCATCAGACTTGGTAAGTATCTGCCAATAGCATCCAAATTTTTTTTATCCAACCTAATATGGTCCCCCCTAAATTAAATAGGTGCATACCATTCCTATCATATTTCAATTGGAAAATATACTTGAGAGACTATGTCATAAAGCAATCCTGAAAATTTCAGAGCATTCGGATGATAAACACCGAAGTTATGAGACTCAGAAGTGGCCGAAAATGGCAAAAAGTGAAAAATGCAACGTTCCGCTAAACGTTTATAGCAATAGACGTAAGGTTCGGCACGAAGATCCGTATAGATAATGCCCAAATTACATTTTCTGAAATTTTTGACGCCACATACGGTTTATATACAATCTTATCTTATTATAATCTACCAATAATAGAAACACGAACTCCAGAGCATATGTAATGCTTTCCAAAATTATTATATTTACTTCATGCTCACAACAAGAAAAGAAGAAGCAAAACGTATTCCCATGGAGAGTGTAAAAACTTCGTCCTGCACCACCCAAACACCTCTCTTCTAATTGCGATTATATTTCTCGAGTATTTCGTGGTTTTTCACTAGAAATCTCTGGCGCAAATTACGTAGATCGGCATCTAGCTTAAGGAGCATCTCGCGTTCCTCCTCGATTTTTTGCATTACCATCATGTGATATGACTTCTTGTCAATCAATTGCCTTATTTCCTTATCCACATTTTCCAGATGCTCGCGATGCTCCTTCATCTTATGGGCGGATGCCTTCTTTGAGCCTTTGGCTTGGAGCAGACTTACTACGGCATCCCGCTCCTCCTCAAGTTTTTTAAGCTTTTCATCAACTTTCCTGATCTTTAGCTCCGGGTCCGTGTCGAGGAATCTATTATAGCAGCGCATTGTAAGTCGTTGCAAGTTCTCCTGTCGCACTATCTTAGATCTCAGCGTAAGCAAATCATCCAATAATTGCAAAGTAGTCGGCTCTTCAGCTAGGTTAGGCATCTTGCGATAAAGAAGACTTTCGGAATATATTATAATTAATTCTTTTCTAGGAAAATTTTTTACATACCTTTCGTACAAGGAATGAATGACGAATGAATCTGATTCTGGTGACACCAAAGCTTTTTTCAAGTAAAAATTTTTGACAGGGAAATGCCAGGGTAGCAATTTATGTCTAAAATGTCAGTACGATATTTCATAATATCGATAAATGTTGATTTAAAGCTTATAGGATTTATATGTCAATGTTTTCAATTTGAATTTGAAAAATGGATGAAAGGGAAATACAAATTTGATGAAAATGTAGAATAGAATTTAATAGAGCGGTTAAATTTTTATTCTTGAGGGAATTTATATAATAAGGGGTTACTTAACTTTAGGTATTTTTTTATCGCTGCATTTTTCGACTAATTTTATTTCGGGCTCAAATTTGAAACCATTTCCCGAAGAAACATTTTTAAGGTATTTTCTCCTTGGCATCTCCTCGATAAAGACTTAAAACTTTTGTGTATTTTCACAGATTTTCCAGCAGTTTATTCTGTGTTTTTGAGAATTTCCCATTATCTTTTGCCTTCTTCTGCCTTCTTTTGCAACCCTATCGGATCAAAGCCCTTAAGCCTAAAGCACCTTTATTTCGGCTCCTTCACTTAAGAATTTTTTTTAAGTTGGTGGATTTCAAATCCTACGTCACATCCTAGTTTTTCTTGGATGAACTTTATATCTAGAAGTATTGGGTCATTCAATTTTAAACTGCTGAAATTCACTAATTTATAGGATATCATGTAGTATTATTATATGGCCATAACAACCCCATCGGGTCAAAGCCTGAATCATTATTTTTCCTTCATTTACGCTTCTTTCACTGAAGAACTTTTTTTTACGTTGGTGGATTTCAAATCCTACGCCACAACCTAGTTTTTCTAGGAGAGTCAGGCCTATTGACATGAGTGGGACTCGAACCCGCACCTCTTGTTTGGCGGAACAGTTCCCTATCCACTGGTTCACTGAGGCCCCACAGAGTATCTGCGAGTCGTTTATAAATATGGACAAAATCAACAAATGAAAAGCGTACAAAATGACAAACAGTGGGTGGTCACAGGGATTCAAAGAGGACATTGGTAGGGCGATAGGGCGTTAGGGCAATGGGATAGTAGGATATTATCAGAAAGAGACAGAGAACTGGTAGAAGAGATAGAGAGAGAGAGACAGAGAGAAAGGAGTTGAAAGGGTGGAAATATGACATATGCCGGATGCGAGCAATGCTTTATCTGTGGCAGCCAAAGGACTTGCCCGATGCTAGTTTTCCGAGTTTTCCCAGCTTTGTGAATGCAATAAATTATGTTCAGATGCATAACTGTTGCTTTTGTTGTTGTTGTTGCTGTTGTTTGTTGTAAAATAGCTCAAAAATAGCTCAAACAAATTGAATTGGAAACCAGCAACAACAAACTGTTTGTTAAACAAGTTGCGTTTCTTAGGAAAATTAATGGAAACAATATTGGGAAAATTTACAACGGGTTGTCGAAGTTATGGCAATTGGATTATAAACCCAAGCCCAAGATGAGCTAGGGAATCGGGTAAGCGAGGTGGGGGAACTAATGGAAGTAATGGCTCGAGCTGAACTAAAGAGAATTGCACGAAACTGCCGGAAAATTGGGAAATTAAATTAACTAAAATAAGAAACTAATGGAAATTACAGGTGAATTTTGCAGCTGCCTTTTGTTTTATACCCTCGTTTCATGGAACATAGGGTCCAAGAGACTAAAAAAGCATCGAAACTACCATTAAACATCAACTGAGGTTACCATTGAACCAGTTTATCTGTCTGTCTATCTGTCTGTCTATTTGTCTGTCTATCTGTCTATCTGTCTGTCTATCTGTCTGTCTATCTGTCTGTCTCTCTGTCTGTCTATCTGCCTGTCTATCTGTCCGTCTATCTGACCGTCTATCTGCCTGTCTATCTGTCTGTCTATTTGTCTGTCTATCTGTCTATCTGTCTGTCTATCTGTCTGTCTATCTGTCTGTCTCTC
>JBANCY010000344.1:0-39226 GCA_037040045.1 Phorticella flavipennis | reverse complement strand
ACCTCTCTACAGTGGACAGCGACGGTCGCCTGAAATTTGTCCATTATTGAGAAGTGTCCACTAATGGGAGGTTCATTCACATGTTTTTTTCCCCCCCGTTCCCAAGTTTTGTCCATCCAAAAGAGGTGTCCACTTATGAGAGTGTCCACTGTAGAGAGGTTTCACTGTATACTCTGCCCTTACGGAAAAAAGGATCTATATATAAAACGCAGTGAGTCGCAGACAATACTGTCTCACTTGTTAGATGTATATAGAATAAAACTACAGATCTTTGATATTTTGTATTTATTTTTATTGTTTTTTAGCGTTTCAGGAATCTGTATCTTAATTTTCAAGATAATTTAACCATTGATATTTTTATCCGAAAACCCCAAATGCGTCGAGTATTCTGGAAGCCCTGAATTTGGAATAGTAAAAAAATATTTATTAATAGGAAAATTAACAATATCGATGCACAAGTTGCCAGGATTAGGTTAAGCTAGACAACTGGTCCTCGCAGGGCCTCACATAGATCTTAAGATCCTCAATCGTACCAAACTTTCAATTCAGTTGAACAGTATTTTAGATAACCATATTGGGTTTTTAATAGGCATGTTGGTTACAGACTTCAGATACCGAAGCAGATTCGCTTCCAGATATTTCGGGTTCTGCCTTATGACGTCTCTATAACAGCGAAGAGGATGTTCTATGGTCTCGGTTGCCCCACAGTAAGCAAATACCGAAAATTTAAAGTTTGATATGAAAAATAATATGGTACAGTTAAGACTTTGCTAGGAAGTTATTAAGATATCTGAAAAAAAAACTCATGTAAACTAATAACTCATAAAATTTTTGACGTAAACTGCGAGTTAAAAGATTGTTAGGAAGAGGTGAAACAAACTAGTATAATATAATGAAATTTTAGTTTTAATTTCCGACTTTTAGCTAGAGCTAGAAACTGGTTTAAAGAGCTTAAACAAACCAGAAAAATTCAACCAGATTTTTCCTTAAACCTTCCAACTTTGCTACACTCAAATAACTGCCAATTTCGAAGGTCACATTTAAGTTTTATGGCTTCAGGACAAAAATGAACTCGAAATTCACTTCAATAAATTTAAATTTGAGCCCAAAGTCCAAATCATGCTTCATCCGAAGACCAAATCAAATTTGGCTCCTCACAAAACGCACAAATATATAATAATATTGGCCCCTTGAGCTGGTTGAGCTCTCGAAATTATATCTCAATTGATTTGCCTGATTTTAATTAAGTATCCATAAGTAGGATTACCGTGGCAAAGTATCTGTAAAAGCTCCGTTCAATGTGACTTGTATAAATTGCGTACGGCGGAAGCCGGTCAAATGTGGCTCTTCAGTTATGAAAATCAATTGTTGAGCACGAGCAGGAGCACGGGCACGGCGGAAATTCAAAATGGCCACGACAGTGGTGGCGGGGTGGTTGGACAAGCCACTGTATAGTGGACATACACAGATACAACTACAAATACAAACAGAAACACGGACAAAACACGGTTACAATTCGCAAGCCAAACATGGTTAAAGCACAACTTTAGCGGGAGGGAGAGAAGTTATCAACATAAAAGTCAATCTGTTTGAAGGGGGTTGAATCAGGACCAGACCAGACCAGACCAGACCAGACCCGGCCAGAGCCGTCCAGAGCCGTCCAGAGCTGAGCTGAGTATGGATTGACCCTTTTGTTGAGGCACAAATATCGGACAGGACACAGTACACGGCCACCCACCACCCTCACCCAAGGCTGTTGTCCACGCTCTCAACGCGCCTCGATAGCGCTCGTTAATGCTGCTGATGGACGGCACGGAGCACACTGAAGTGCCCTCTGCTCGGTGCTCGGACTTTATGGGGGCTGTGCGGTGTTGAGCGGTGTTGTGCGGCGGTGGGAATTGCCTCAGGAGTCACAGACGTGGCCGAGTGTATAAAGTGCTTTCAATTTATACATAATTCAGCTCTCGTTCGTGCTCTTTCACTCCAGGTCCGAGCAGACAGTGTCTCTGGCCATATTTTTATTGCGATTCGAAATGTATCTGAAGTCCACCCCTAATGGCTAACGGGCAGTGCGCGGCCATTACTTCAACCCTATTCAAGCCTCAATACGGCAGAACCCACAACGCCCCCGCACCCTACAGCCGAGCATACCCCTTTGCCTGGGCCCAAGTAGCCCATTTATACAATTACATTTATAGATTCAACGTTTCAATATCAAACAAACATACAAACAAACAAACAAACAAACAAATCGACAGACAAAACACATTGGCAATATTATTAAACAAATACCCAGACCATAAATGTATCTACAATTGAAATTCCACATCGAATCGGCCTTTGACAAAAATGTTCTTGCCAACGAACGACCCATGGCCAAGGCCAGATTGCCCCTTTCTCTGGATCCCCGCTTTGATGCCGTATAAATTGGCCATAATCAGCTTGTATGTGGCGCATCTCGGAGAGCTAAAAGGTTCGCTTTTGAGTTCAAAACTCTGAAATCAGCCACCTGGGGGGAGGCCCAGGGCAAGACGCAGTTGTTAGGACATAAAATTGTGTAACTATTAGTCACACGCGAGATTGTTAAGCAGTTCTTAAGTCTTATAGCAGACGATAACATCCAAATTGCGTGCGAACGAACTTTGAGAAGTGCATTGAAACCAGATTAAATCGTATAGAAAGAGACGTAATTATACTAAACATATCACAAAGTATCTCAAAACTATGCAATTTGAGTAAGATCGGGAGAAGATAACTAAAGAGTCCAAAAGATACAAAAGTATCTCAAAGGTAAGAATTGTAAAAGTATGCCAGAAACTGCAAACATACTTTTGAAATATATCAAAATAGGATACAGCTTTAGAACTAGCCTAATTATACAAGCATTACTTAAAGATATAAAAGTATCTACACAATTTTCAAAGCAGTTCGAGCAAAATATATAAGAGGGACTTATAAGAATCAAAAAATTTGCAAATATTTTATGTTCACATAAATATCTGGCAGATACAAATATATCTATTTGCATGCACATATCTAGACTCATATCTATTAGATACAAAAATCTATCAGAAACACAAAGATTTCTTACAGATACAAAATTATATATTCGCAAAACTTCTTACAGATACAAAAAAATCTATTTGTATATGAAAATATGATAGAAAAGTATCTATTTGCATGTACATAAATATCTTTCAGATACAAAAATATCTATTTGCAACAGATACACTAATATATAATTGCATATACAAAAGTATCTCATAGATATAAAATATATTAATGCAAATATCTTACAGATACAAAAATATCTTGCAGATATGAAAGTATCTCCAATAAAATTTGAAACATGTACATCTATCTCATGCAAGTTACTATACTGACACACAAAAGACTATGCTTCTTGCTCGATCTGATGCCAAGTGTCCCACGTTGGGCGCCAATTCAAGAGCTAACGAGCTTATCCGTCGATCGGGGACAATCGATGGAAACAGCAGGAATAGAAACCGAAAAGCACAGTCCAAAAAGTAGAGCACAATGCAGATTGGCTAATCGATGGCACTTTGTGGCGGCCACTTGACTTGATCTCTGCGTCCGATCGGCTGCACGCCGTAGCTGTTCGGCCGTAAAACACTTCCGAGGCGGCTAAAAGCGCAGAGCTGATGGGGCCCAAGCGATAAGCACAACGTGCGAGTGATAATTGTCGAGTGCTGATTAGAGCACAAGTCGTTGGGCCCTCAGACCCCGGAGAGCTATCCGGAAGAGAGAGAGATATATAGAGAGAGAGTGTATGTGTGTGTTCCTGTGTGTGTGTGTGGCATATGTGCACAAGGACTTTTGGTTCCTGTGATCTGCAGATCGTGACGCTACACATTTGCCTATGCCAGGACGTGGCTTGGCACGGTTTTGCCTGGGTTTCGATGGGGTTAAATTTGCTTTTAGCGTAATTTGTAAGCACTTCTCCTCCTCCCTAGCCTACCCTATACTACCCTACCCAACCCTACCGTACGGCCGCACGACCATCCGCTACCCTTTCGTCGCCGCTGACGTCACTCGAGCACGAATTAGGTTGGCAAAGCAGTTCGGCTTTTGTGCACGTTCATCGCGCATTATTCACAAACCCATTCAGATCGGCGACAGCGAAAGAGACAACACGATACACCTGGAAAGAGACAGACTGATTGCGGGTCTACCTGGATGTGTGTTCCTTCGTCCTGGCCCCTTCCCATACTGCGACTGCTGCACATTAAACACTTTGGCATATTTTATTATAGCGCTGCATGCGTAACCCTTTCCTAAATCGAGTTAATCCCGCAAACGCAATGCATATGCCGTACCCAAGCCGCAGTCCCGAATCCCGATTCCCAATTCCCGAATCCCGAATCCCATATGCCAGGTATGTTGCCTAATAATTGCCTCAATGGAAATTATCATTTTTCATTTTTGGATTCTCGTTGGGGTTGCCTCTGGGTCGTCTGAAGCGTCTTGCCTGAGATCCTGAAGTGCCTGTGACAAGTCGTCAAAGGACAACAGGCAGCAGGCTGCAAGGGCAGGGGCAGGGGCAAGACCGAAGATCGCGAACAATAACCCGAAATGTCAACGCGAAAACGGAAATTGAAATTCAAAATGAAAATGAAAATGCAAGTTCCACTTAAGGTACAAGTAGGGTAATCGTGCGCAAGGACTCAAGGAGTGCAGAGCATATACAAGGAGCATGTACAGAAGGCAGAGGCCACAACAAGGTGAACATGTCAAAATTCAAGCCAAAAACAGGACAATTTTGTGTGTAGATCTCGCAGGATATGCTTGGTAAGTATAGCCGCAGGATGTGGCACTGTCAAAGGCTAATTGAGAATCCAAGCATTTTATTTCAAAGCAAACAGGATTTCCTAAAATTGAGTTAAAATATTAAACAATTTTGGTAGAAACAATTTAATTCTTTGAAAATAATCTGAATCGTAGAAAATTGACCCATTGACCTAGAGGTTCTTCAAGATTTCCGTAAAAGGTCTGTGGGATGAACTCACATCACTTGAAGCTATCCTTTAGTATATATTGTTAGGTTCAGAATTTGGAGTAAGCAAATTTTCACGTTTCGAAATTCCAGAATTGGAACGAATCTGGCTGTCACTAGCCATGAGTACCCCATAATTATATCACATACTATATGACTTGGGAATGCTAATACATTGTCTAGTAAAAAGTAATTAATTATTCGCTCTATAAATGATCTATATGTTCTAGTAATAGAGTTTATATAATAGTTGAATTTAAAGTACTACGAGCTATTTCAAATTGAATGTTTATCTTTTAAATAATCTGGTAATCACTTCAAATAGCTGCAAAATTTAAAAAAAAAATCAGAAATGAAAGTATAATCTTGGGCACGCCGAAGAACTTATACTCTTTTTAAAGTTAAAGCGCCAAAATTTTAAAAAAAGTTTTGATTTTATGTGATAGATAATAAGGGAACCGACTTTTAGTTGTTTGGCAGCTATATGATTGAGTGTTCCGATCCGAAAAATGTGCTGAAGGTTAACATAAGAAGTATATAAGTTAAAAACTGAAGGGCAAACTTGCATAAATACAGACGTTCAGACAGACAGATGGACCGACAGAGGGGCATCGATTTCTGTTTTTCTCCTGACCATTTTGAACGTAATTTTTGGGGGTCTACGACGCTTCCTTCTATACATTACAAACTTTCGCACAACGTCAATATACTAGTTTATTTATAAAGAGTATAAAAAGTATTTCTAGAATATAATGAATGAATCTTTAAAATAACCTAACTTTCTAATTACTGTACAAGTAACGCCTTGAAATTTTTAGAAAATATAGTACAGGAGTTAAACAATTGGAAAAATAAGAGACAACCCATTAAAGAATACTTTCTTTTCCAAATAAGCCAAATAAGATACGATAGTTTCACAGTTGTTTTCGCTCATATTAGATGTCCTTATCTATGTAAAAGTTTCTTTATTTCTTGGAGGATTTCGTAAAGTATAAAACTCCTAGAAAGAGCATACAAAGTTCGTGGTGTTTGGGTTAGGTAAGCTCTACTTATTTTTATTAATTGTGCGCATAAAACGTGACTCGCTCCAAAAGCTTTTGTTGTTTGTCACCGGACATGATTGGAACGTTAGCCTCTCCCTCTTCCTCTCCCTCGCTCTGTATCCAACTCTATTTCACCGTCTCTCTCGCTCCTCGTAGAACCCATGCCCTTTATCTTTGAATGGCCATTGTTTTTACCCTGCCCAGAACAGCTCTGGATGGAGGAGGATAAAGGCACAAAAGCACTGCGTGCCAATATTGGGAAGTACGGCCTGTCACATGTCACCAAAACAATGGCCCGAAAAGGAAGTGCTCAAGTCAAAGGCTCTATCCGAAAAGGGGGTGTGGAGTTGGAGGGCGGGGGGCCGGTGTGCCTGCCTTTGAGACAATTAATTTTAGTAGACTTTGAGTCAACCTTCAAACTGGCCACGTCGACTTGTTCGCATCCGACTTGATTTCGTTTCAGTATTGTCACGAATTTTGCCTCCAAAACTTATCAAAATTACCAGTTTTTTTTTTTATAAATATTTTTTTTTTATTTTTTTTTTTACTCTCCAACTGGCATATTTTTGAATTCAGAGATATGGCAAAACGTATGCGGCATCAACCCAAATTGCGTTTAGCACTAATTACCGAAGAGGCGCTGAGATTGCTCCGCAATGAGGATAAAAAGTCAAAGTCTCGTGTCAAATTTCTGACGGAGGTCAAGGATATGTACGATGTCATCGATGATATGGTCAACGTGCTTGTCGAAAACAAACTCAAAGATCTGCAATTGGATGAAATAATTGAGTTTAAGCTACAAAGTTTGCTCGAAGCCAAACCATGCCGTAGACAGAGATTCCGAGTCAAGAAGCGTCGCAAAGCCCAGCCCAGTGAGATTTCCATCCAAACCGCATCCTAAGAAAACGGTGCCCCATTATGACTTGAAGATACGTGAACCACGCACAAACCTTAACAAAATGATATACCTAGATGAGGTCACAACAAAATCATAACGATTGCAGCTTAAAGAACGCAAATAATAAATTTTTACTTTAATTATAGATTTGATTTTGGTTAGGGAAAAAGTGTTAACGAAAGTGAGGAGTCAAATGGCCTTCTCTCAACCGAGGACAGTTCGGAATACTTGAAATGCCACGGAATACTGTACAGATCAAAATTGAATTTTCCTCAACATTGAAGATTTTGGGGATCCTTTGGGTTCTCTGAAAGTTTAGGTTTGTCAGACGAAATCCCCTCCCAGATAATAATAATGACTTGGCAAGAGCTCATCTGAATTCAATTCATAATACGTCAAAATGCTTGAAATATTATCTATATTGATATTTCATTAAAATTCCACAAACTTATGTTTCGGAGATATATTGGGTTTTCTGAAATTTTAAGGCTGTCGGACAAAATATTCTTCCCAATCTTATATATCTTGGCCAGAACTCAACCGAATTCCATCTAGTATTGCTCAAAATGATAGAAATATTACACCAAATCTTCATTTCGAAGATATTTTGGGTTTTTGTAAGTTTTATGGTTGTTGAACAAAGCCCTTCCCTGCCACTAACCATCTAGAACCAATCTAATCTAGAATACAGCAAAGATTTTAATTTGCGTAAAATTTGTTTTTTTGAAGATCTTTTGGGTTTTCTGAAATTTTTGCGGTTTCGAGCTAAAAGTCCTTCCCAGTCTCCCATCAGCCCTACCTCTAGCGGAATACACACAGATATTTTACTGATTTATTAACCCTTTAAAATATAACTTTGCTCAATATTTTTCTTATTTCAAAGATATTTTGGGTGTGTTGGACCAATTCCCCTCTCAACCTTTCAAAACTGAATCGATTTGAATACTTTATATCTTGTTTCCAAAATTACCAAATCGAAAGTTGGAGGATCTTGCGAAAAAAGTATTTACCTTTAAGAAACTCCTGAATTCCGTACGGAATACGTATAACATTTTCGTTACTCTTTTCAAGCCCCAATCCTTCCCATGCAAGCGTTACGAAGGTTGCAAATTCGAATGAAATTTGCATCGTCTGTCGATGGTATCATATCATATAAGTTATATCATATCATATGAATATATTTATTACACACACACACACCCCCCCCCCCCCCCCAGGCCCTGCTAATCCGTAAAATATGCAAAATGAAAAATTGAAAAACTAACTGACAACGCAACAGAAGTTGTTCCATTTTAGGCATATTCTAGTAGAACTGCGGGGGGGTGGAGAGGTGGTGGTTGCAGCGGACAGTGAGCCGCGTGGGGGGGAGGGGGGGCAGAGAGTGTCTCTGGCCGAGCTTATCAACAAGCTGCAGACAAGGGCAGAGCATCAATCAAGCGTTTCCAATGAATGGCTATCGACTGAATTAGACGGCCAGTGCCATTTTTTTACGCAATTTTTTTTGCCAGCCAGCAACCACGCCCCCCGCCCCCAAGGACTACCCCGCCTCCGGGGACAGTGCTGTAACTGAGCATGTTTTTTACTGCCAGCAACACATTTCCTACGCTTTTTGCATAGCGACGGCGACCACCACCACCAGCAGCAGGAGCAACCGGAGCAACCAGGGCAGGAGCAGGAGCAGGATCAGGGGCAGTATCAGAAGCCGTAGCCGGAGCCGGAGCAACTGCGACGTATTCGGCAATATTTTTGCGGCTTAATATGTGTTAAGGAAACGCAAAAAAATGGAGCAAAAAATATATGGAAAACGGAGAAGGAAAATGGTAAAAAATGTGCGGCCTGTGCGATTTGTAGTGGAAGAAGTGGAAGAACAGTCGCTAGGCAGAGGCGCCAGCTTGAAGAGGTTGGGCTGGTTGTGGGGTATGTGGTATAGGGTATGGGGTATGGGGTCGGGGGTAAGGGGTAGGTTTATCGGTCGACTGTAGCCAGTGACAGGACATAACATTAGCCTCGGTATCTGCGCAATGCCATGCGTGGGCGATGCTGACGAACGGTCACCCCGGGGGCCCAGTACGGGCCAAGCCACATGGCCTGGGCTCTGCCGGAGTAGCTAGGGGAAGGGGTAGTGGTTGGGGGCGAAGGCTGACGGAAAGGGTAAAAGATGCTGACTAAGTACTTTGGAAAATTGCTTACATGCGTTGCGCCTTGTGTCCTGTAACCAATGGCCTGAGCACGAGTTATGGATTCGGCTTTGCCTGACGATTTTTGTCTCGTATTATTTTTTTTCCCCAATGCGCACCCGCCTGCCATTTAAGCGTTAATACAATGTCATATGCATCCAGTGCCCCAACCATCCGAACCCATCGTATCCCATCCCATCCTAAGACCCCAGCCATACGCACAGTGGACGTTGCCAGGCGCTGTATAAACGACTTTGGATCGGCGGACGGACATGAAACAAGTGTTGCCTGCCATGTTTATGTTTTTGTTGTCTTTCATTTCATTTCATTTCCTTGGCTTTCCTTTACTCGCTTCAGGTCCTGCCACACGTTTCTTTTTCCGCTTTCTACTTCTGCCCCCCAGCCCACTTGCCCCACCGAGTTTCAGACAAAGTTTTGTATTCTCGCGCGTTATATAAAAATTCAGGAACGCGCAAAACTTCACATATGACAACTTGCAAGGATAACAACAACAGCAACAACAACAACTCGTTTGGGTTACAGACAGAAGCCGAGCAGCCGGCACAGCCAGCCATCCGACTTGGCCATCCTCATCCTCATCATCCTCATCATCATCGTCTTCGTCCAAGACGTCTCTCTGATGTTTCTGATTTTTGAAGCGGAAAATCAAACGTTCATGCATTGTTTACACTATGCCGCAGCAACGCAATTTTGCAGCAACAACACCAACACCAACACCAACACCAACAACTACAACAACAACATCAGCTACATTTAACAAATTTTTACCACGCATCAAATTCCGGGTTCTTTAAATTGCATTTGAGCCTGAACTTCCTACAGAAAAGTTTTGAAACTAAGCACAGCTGCACAACTTCAATAATAACTTAGCCTTATAATTCTCAATGGGTTTGATCTATAATAGTTCCTCAAACGGTAGAAAATGGTATATTATCGTGCTTGGATCGTAGATATGGTCAGAAGGCGATAAGAATCGACAGGCCTGTGTTTTTTTCCGTCTGTATGAATGCATTTTAGTTCCTAATTCTTTGGTGATATTCATCGGCTGAAACCTATCTGACTATACCTGACTATATTATATAGCTGATTTTACTCACAATATGCCCTCTGCGGAGAACATACCCTTCCCAGACCACACCGCAACAGCTTACTTGTTGCTACCTGAAGACACATCAGTTCTGACTAGAGATCTCTTCCAACTATATCTGAAGAAGTTTCAAAACTGGGCTTATAGATAGAACATAGCCATAAGCCCCGAAAAGTGTGTATCGTTCACACAGAAAAGACAAGTTTCCTGGTGAACTATTAGCTCAGACGGATGGCCACTAGTACCTTCGTCTCACTTGGGACAAAAGACAGACAATCCGGCGGAACGTAATGACGGTAGTTAGGCGACTCAACTTGACAACTTGACAACTTGGAACTAGCTTTCACTGGTCAATAGGATAAACATCTATAAAGTTATCGGGGCTCCCATCTGGAGATACGGTATTTCCGATATTGCCGCTACTGATAAATATTGTTGACGTAGCTGATGTAGCTGGTGTAGCCGATGTAGCTGACTTAGATGATGTAGCTGACTTAGCTGATGTAGTTGATGTTGTTGATGTAGCTGATGTAGCTACTGTAGCTGACGTAGCTGATGTAGCTGATGTAGCTGACTTAGCTGATGTACTTGTCTTAGCTGATGTAACTGATGTCGCTGACGTAGCTGATGTAGCTACTGTAGCTGACGTCGCTGATGTAGCTGATGTCACTGGTGTAGCTAGTGTAACTGATGTTGCTGGTGTAGCTGATGTAGCTACTGTAGCTGATGTAGCTGACGTAGCTGGTGTAGCTTATGTCGCTGACTGAGATGATGTCGCTGACTTAGATGATGTAGCTGACTTAGCTGATGTAGTTGATGTTGATGATGTAGCTGATGTTGCTACTGTAGCTGATGTAGCTGACGTAGCTGGTGTAGCTTATGTCGCTGACTTAGCTGATGTTTTTGATATTGCTGACGAAGCTCATGTAGATATAGCTGATGCTGTTAAATTGGCTAATGTTGTCGATATTGCTTCTACTGAAATTCTTCATGTTGTTGATGCTGTTGCTGATATTGCTGATGTGGCTGCTATGAATTCTTCGGATGACTCTTATGGTGTTGCTGACGTTGGCGCTGCTCCTGCCGATCCCAATTTTCTTGTTGTTTCTGATGTTGTTAATGTTGCTCATGCTATAAATATTGGTTGTTGTTGCTCTCGTTGATAGAACAATTGTGAATGGTGCTATTGGTATTGCTGTGGTTATTGCTGCACCTCATGGTCTTCATGTTGCTAGTGTGGGGTATTATGGGACTGTTGTTGATGTTGCTGATAGTCCCACCCATACTTTTGTTGCTGATGTTCCCATAAATTATGCAACTTAGTCTGCTGCTGCTGTTGTTGTTACTTCTTTTAAGCAGTTGCTACTTCTTTTAATGTTGTTGCTGCTGCTGCTTGAAATGCTAACCTTACTGTTGCTGCTGTTGCAGTTTCAGCTGCTGTTGCTCCTATTTTGTCTGCAATTTCAGATGTTATTGTTGTTGTTACTACTGCTCTTATTGTAAATGACTATTGAGTAATGCTACTATTTTTCCTACTGATATTTCTGTCATGTTTGCCACGGCTGTTGCTGCAGTTGCTACTATTTCTACTACTAAATTCGTGGTAGCTGCTTGGCGCGTTTCTTCTTTCTGCTGCTGCTGCTGCGATTGTTAGTGTTGCTGCTGCTGCTGCGATTGTTAGTGTTGCTGCTGCTGCTACTTTTTAAGTGTACTACTATATTCACTGCTAAAAATCACCTATTGCCTTTGTTTAACTACTTTTTCTGCTACTGCTGCTGTTGCTGTTGTGTTTGCAACAGTTGCTACTATTTTTACTGCTAAGTTTGCTTTTACTACTCGTTTTGTTTGTTGCTTTTGCTGCTGTTGCTGCTATTTTGCTGCTACTATTTTCATGCAGCAGCTGCTTCTCTCTGTTGCAGTTGCACTTGCTACTGGTGCTGCTACTATTTTCACTGCAGACTTGGCAGTAGCTGCATCTCTTGTCTCCTAATCCTAACTCTGTTGTTGCTGCTGCTACTATTTTTGCCACTGCTGCTGCTATTTCCGTTCAGTGTAAATGTATCTTAAGAGCAACGTTTGAGGTGCTGCTGGTGTGTGTTTATTGTCGATATGTGTGTGTGTGTGTGTGTGTGTGTTGCTTGAGTTTTCAGAAAATTGCATTTTTTCATATCATTAGGTTTTATTGGTTTCTTCCTGTTAAATATTCCTGCTCTACCTACTAACACCCCACCCGATCCCCCCTCAAAACAAGTGCCCCCCACCCAACCCAACGGAACCCAGTCGCACATATGTGCTGCCTCCATGTACTCGGGGTGTTTGCCTTGGAGGGGGCCTTGGGGGGTTTGCCCATGTTGTCAAAACAACAGCGCGTTGGTTGCGCTCCAAAAAGAAGCTGAAGCAGGGCACAAGGACACAAGGATACACACACACACACACACACACACACACATACACTAGGCACGCATCATATCATCGCATATTGTTTTCTTCTGCTTGCCCCACAAGCCCCATACACCCCCTCCCCCCACTGCTACTACCATGAGTTTTCCACATCTTGCTTCAGTTGGGCAGCATCAAGCTGGGCCCAGAGACAAGCCCTTGGCAGCATAGTCTGGCCATGTCAGTCCCACCAGACCCCCCCCCCCCTTCACAAGATTCCCCCACTCAAGCCACATCCTGATACGAGGCGATAAACGCAACTTGGCGATTTCCTTTGTTGTGCTCCGCAGCGCAACAACTTCAGCTGCTCCACATTGAAGTCCATTTTACGTTTGTTTTAGCTCCTTGGGCAGGTGCCGTGTGAGGTCCTGCAAGGTAGCAAAGGATGTGCCGTTCCGAGCTTGGGGTGCGATGTCCTCAGAACAATGCACATCGATTTGCCCCACTCGACTGGCGGCAGTTCCCAATTAAATGCATGCCAAATGGTTTATCAAAGACCTGAAAATTTCGCTTGAATAAACAGGGAAATATTCCAAACTCAGCTCAGTTCAGAGAGAACTCAGAGGTCTCTGCAAATAAATGTATAGATTTCGGGTTATAAGAGTATTGATGGTAGAATAACTGAAGGGTCTGGGCCCAGAAACTCGAAGTAAAAGTTTGGAGGCATATTTTGACTTGAGTTGGGATTTCCACGACAGAAGGGACATCTTCATCGGGTGAAAAAACGGTTCGGAAACGAGGTAGGTTTTTATATTTGAATGGATTTCTTGGAATGTATGTAATAGGCAGATGGAGGTGGGGCTGACCTTATAAAGTATATCTATATATTTGATCTCCATGAATAGCCGAGTCGATATAGTGTCCGTCTGTAGGAGACTTCAAACATGGCATAAAGATCCGTGTATACCATACGCAGATGAATGGCCATTTTCTTTAAAATGCCCATTTTTTATTATATGGCCAACCCTATCGGACCATAGCCTGAAGCACTTATTTGCCTTTTATTTCTGCTTCTTTCACTGAACATTGTTTTTAGTGGGTTGATATCAAAACGTGGCGGAGTTTAGTTTTTCTAGGAGGTTCGTGCTAAGGCCATTATTATTATTATATGGCATAACAACCCCATTGAGTCAAAACCTGAAGCACTATTTGTCTTTTTTTCTGGTTCCTTCATTGAATAATTAGTTTTTTACGTGGGTGGGCTTCAAGTCCTAGGCCGAAACCTAGTTTTTCTAGGAGGGTCCTGCCTATCGACATGAGCAGGACTCGAACTCGCACCTCTTGTTTGGCAGACCAGTGCGCTATACACTGGTCCACCGAGGCTCCCCGTTCTAAGGCCATAAGTTTGGAATTTATAGAGCTATCGATACCATCTTTGGTATATAAGGTTTGGGTTTTTACAATACCATTGTAACCACAATTTTTTCGCAAGTCATGAAATTTGAAATGTGGGTGCCCATAGACCCTAAATTGGAAATTTGAAAATTTCTGCCATCCTTATATGGTCCTCTCTAAATGTAATGAGATATAATAAGGAATCAGTTCCGAAGTGCATATCGTTTATCAGTATTGAGTAAAGGGGAGAAAGACTACACGTACCATCCTTTCTGTTCTTTTTGACTAAATTTACGTATGGAACATCTATTTAAATCAATCGATATCTGTTATATTATATTATATGGTACTGCATTACGCTTCATCCAATCATTTCTGTTGACCAAACATGCCGGAGATGGAGCTAAGGGAAAAAAATAACAACCATTTTCCAAGGCAAAACACATTATTATCAAATGGATATTTCGTTTTGGGTCTGACAACCTTTCGGTTGGTGGTACAACAACAACCCCGCACCCTTGCTGCTGCCCACAACAATACCCCGAAAATCTGCCAGGCCACAAAATGGGTTTGGGGGGGGGAGTCGAGTTGGCGTTACCTGCGTAAATCAGGAAATGTGCCAACAACAACAACAGTAACAACAACAACAACAACTGATTGACTGCCACATGGTTGAATGAAGGACCTTGACTGCCATTGCTGGTCAAGAGAGAAAGTCTCGAGTGCCCCGGCGGGTTCTCGTTACAAAACCGAATCGCCCTAATGCAAATGGAAAACTGTAAACCGGCTGCACACATAATTTCAATATGCCAACCCAATCCGCCCCCCCCCCCCTACCCTTCCCCTCGTGCAGCATAAGCTCCAAACCCAAATCCAAGCCCGCACCCAATTGTACCACCTGCAGTGACTGACGGTTGGTCGGTTGGTCGCACGCTCAGGCCCCCGGGGTCGTTTTGCGTATGCCCTGGCCCCATCTTGCGTCCTGCGTCCTGCGTCCTGCGTCTTCGCCTTGGAAGCAGCTCATATGTGTGTGCCGGGCGAGGTAAAGGGGGCGTGGGCGACTGGATCTGGTCGCCCAGACCTTGTTGCTTGTTGATGCGCTTCGGTGGTCGCCGCCTGCCAACGGAAAAGGAAATGAAAAAAGGCAAACGAGTGAGAGAAAGACCCGCCTCAGCGCGATGGGGGCTAACACGGATGGTTCCTTAAGCTCAACCTCGATTCTCCTTTTGCCAATTCCGCTTGGTTGCTTTGCAAAATTTTTCGGAATTGGATACTCTGGCGACCGAAAAGCAACAACAAAGACAGCAACAACAAAAATTGAAGAAAAACGCCCACGCGCTGGGCATGCCAACTGCCTAGCGGGCGTCCATTTCCATTTCCCCTCACCACACACCCGACCCCTTCCTCATTCAACGTCCAACAACGTCCGACGTACACATGACCAAAGGAATCAACGAGTCCTGTATACTATATACATATATATATATTATATATGTATATATATATATATATGTATATATGTCTGTGTGTGTGTGTGAGGACTATTTGAAATTTTGCATATTAAAATATCGTCGTGCATGGAAAAAGGTCGCTTCTTCTTGTTCGAGGCAAAAGGTGGCCGGCGCCATGCACCATGCGACGTGGTTCTTCTCCCAGCCTCTGCGTTACCATGGAACAAATCACACAATTTGCGAGTAAAAAAAATACACATATCAATGATTTCCTAAAAGAAAATTATATCAACAACATTATATGACATCGATTTTATGGTAGCTTTACTGAAAATCAAATTACATGCCTCGGTGGCCCAGTGCAAACAAGAGGTGTGCATCATGATAGTATATAATTTTTCTAGTTACGGATCGCTACACGAAAGAGGATAGCATTGCAATCGTCGAATTTCGGATATAAAGTTGGAAACGCTAAGATCGATTGCTTAAAACTTGGATCGTAATCACCACTTTAGTCGTGTTCAACTCAAAGGACCTTTTAGATTTACAAAGCTTATGTGAATGATCCGAAGCTTGTATCAACCTTAAAACCCACAATTAAATCGGTAATTCGTGCCATTTTGCAAGCCATAAATCAAAATGTCAGCAAAAAATTTGATGGAAATAGTGAGATATCTGCAGAAGTCGCATTATAGCATTCCGAAGGAAATAAGCTTTGAACAAGATAGAACGCTGCAGTTGACGGTCGGCGGATATAAGATCTGGAATTTTCAGGATTGTTCTATGATATACTTCTAAATACAAATTGTTATGTTAAGAACTATAGACTATAGACTATTATGTACACCTGTGAAATTTTTGGGCAGATCATATTAGGATGGAATAAGTTTTTGGATGCCAATTTATTTATAGTGTATATAGGCAGCTATTTATCAAATTTTATAACAATACAGTACGTTCCCATTGCGCTTAATACACATTGAAAGTATCAAACGTTACTGGAATACCCTACAATTATAGCTAATTGGTGCATGAACATTATGTCTCTTTGCACAAATTCCTATACCAACAACTACAAAGTAATCAGGACTTTTATATAATTGTTACTATACAACACCGGCACATATATAAATCTCAGCGTTCGTAAACGATTTCTACAGCTATAGCAGTGCCTTACGTACTGTGTTTCAAAGTAAACAGGACTTTATCAAGAGTATTTCTTATACCACAATACTTTTCGTATAATTTACAGGAATGTTTTTGGGATTGCTATCTGAAAATACCTCATATTGGCACACATATCTATATGAGATAAATTCCAAAGTAGATAGTCCTTTTTTAAAACATAATAAAAGTTCACTTTTGAAAGGATAACTCGAAGCTAATCCAATTCTATACAAACTGTATGCCAAAGTCAACATGATTTATTAATCTAGAGCTCTAAGAAAAAGCTAGTTCTGGCGCTATTTTCAGAAAGAAAATTGATTTTATCAAATATCACAGAAAGTACGTCACCCTAAGATTCATAGATACTTATAATTTCTATAATCCTTATCGCAATGAGTTTGGGAGATTATAATACTTATTAATTATTATATTATTATTATATAATTATTATATAATATGTCATAAAGCATTCCTGAAAATTTCAAAACGGTCGGATCGAAAACCTGCATATAATAGGAGGTAATTAGGGCAAATATCTCAATATCACTTGCCGGAAGCTATGTACCAAAGTAAACAGGACTTTTACAATCAAATTTTTGCAGAGTGATTGTTCGGAATGTGCCACTGTATTGGAGTTGCTGTTGTTGTTATTGGGGACTGACTGCTGACTGCGAATGTGGATTGAATGTGTATCTGTGTGTGTTTGTGTTTGTGGGTGTGTGTGTGGGTGTGTGTGTGGGTGAGGCTGTCGCCGCACCGTCACCGTCGTCATCCTCGTCGTGTCCGTCGCCATCGCCATCGCCATCGCCATCACCCATCGCCGTTACCATCACTGGCTCTGGCTCTGGCTCAGGCTCTGGGTCTGAGTCTGGCTCTGGCTGTGGCAACATAACATTGGGACACAGACACATCGCCTGTGGTAACACAATAACGAATTTCCGTAGCAACTTCATCGCCAGAAATGTTGCTGTTGCTGTTGCTGTTTCTTCTTCTTCTTCTTCTGCCACTGCTGTTGCTGTTGCTGTTGCAGTTGCCTTTTGCCTTTGCCCTGAAATGTTATCCACTTTACATGGGCTTTGCCGGGATGCTGTTTCGTTTGGGCAACGCATTCTCCGGTTCTCTTAGCTCTTTTCATATTCTTAGCTTGCTTTTCGCTTCTTTTATTTTCATTTCGGTTTTTCCTACCTTTTTTTTGCAACATTGGCGACTAAAATTTGGCAGGAACTGCAAGGACGAAGGACCCGAACAGGACACAAATGAAATTATACACTCTTCGCTTGCAGACAGAAAACACGCACAGCAATGGCTATGACAATACCAATGCCCATAGTAAAAATAATAATAAAAATAATAATAATAATGATCATAAGTAAAATAATAATGAGCTAAACAAATACTATAAATATAACAATTGGAAAATCGGAAAAGTTGCGGAACAAATGTACCACAGGAGTAGAGATAATTTGAGGAAACTTTGATATCAATTTACCCTTGATAACTTTCGCAATAGTGAAAGCAGTTCAGACTTAGTCATGGTTGGGATTTGCCATAATTTCGAAGTCTTTAGTTAGGAGAGAGCTCACAGGACTATATTCTCTGATCTGGTTATGTCAGATGTCCGCCAGATTACAGAGTGTGGAATCTATTATGTTATTTATGTTATAGATAAAATACAGGTCACATAAGTGGGGTTCGACAAAGCTGACAAAGTTCTCGAGGCGTTGTACATATACTATTGACATTTATTGTATCGGAGCTTTTAGCACTTTTGGGTATACTTTTCAGCTTTTGTACACCGTGTTTAGATTCATAACAAAGAAAAGACCTCCAAATGTTACCTCCAGAATAGTCAAGCCGTAAAAAGTATATAAAATTGGTCGTATCGGACCACTATATCATTATCATCATACAACTGAGGCACTATTTTATTATTATATGGCCATCACAACCACCTCGGGTCAAAGCCTGAAGCATTATTTTGCTTTATTACTGCTTCCATCACTGAAGAACTTTTTTTACGTGGGTGGATTTTAAATCCTACGCCACAACTTAGTTTTTCTAGGAGGGTCATGCCTATTGACTTGAGCGGGACTCGAACCAGCACCTTTTGTTTGGTCTGACAGTGCGCTATCCACTGGTCCACCGAGGTCTCACATAAGTGGGGTTCAAACCCACGAACCCACCCGCTACATATCTCGACATTTATGGTATCAGAACTTGGTATATTTTTTAGATTCATAATACTGAAACGGCCTCCAAATGTTACCTCTAGAATAGTCAAACCGTAAAAAGGATATTGGTCGTATCGGACCACTATATCATTATCATCATACAACTGAAACACTATTTTGAGTCATATTTCCTTACTTTCAAAGAACGTAAGAATCAAAGAAGCAAAGTAATGTAAATGATGCAATAAATTTTAATTTTAAATCATTTCAGCTCCTTTATAAAAATAAGAACACATAAATCCAATAGATCAAAATAAAAATGAAATAATTAACTGAAAAACTACAAAGTTTGATAAAATAAGACAGCAGCCAAATAAATCTCGCTTTCCGTGAGAGGTCCACCCTGATCTTCTTTGACGAAATCCCAGGAATGACGAAATTCCACTTCACATTGATGATATATTGTAAGACCTAGAAAGAAACCAAATTTCTTACCATTTAACCAGCTCGTGTTATGCGTTAGTAAAAAAATATACTTACATCGATAGAAAAGTCAGCGAAAAAATAAGATTTTGAATAGAAAAATGCAAAAATGGAAAATTAAAACTGAGAAAATAAAGAAAATTAATTAAACGACAATTAGGAATAAGTTTACTTTCGGCTCATTACCTTGAAGAAATTGAAATATTGAAATTCCATAGATAAAAATTAAAATATAATACTATAATAAGAAAAGCTTCATCATGAGAGTGTGTCCACATTCCAACTCCACACTCATCTTCGACGAATCCCAATCATGAGGAAACTACATACATATTATAAGATCGGATAACTTCGGAAAAACTAAATTGAAGTTCGATCCACCGTGATCTTCTTTGATGAAATCCGAGAAGATCAGATTGTAAATCCTTTGCCTCTTGCAATCGGATTAACATGAAACCTGTTACGATTCGTTTATCATGATCTTCATTGACGTCATCCGAGCAAAAGGTAAAGGTTTTTCACCTGAATTTCATAGATCCATCTTGGGACCCTTTGAAGACTGCACGAAAACAAGAAGGTTTCAGCGCTTGATGAGCATTTGAATAAAATAAGAAACTAAATGATATAAAGAAAATAACTTAAACGATGATTGGAATAAGTTTCCTTTGTGGTCATTACCTCAAAGACAGAAATCCAAGACAATTAAAATGAAAAAGACAAAAGAATAAGAAAAGCTCTTGAAATGAAATAAGTTAGCATACAGTCCGAAGTAAAAGACGGTCCATCTATTGGTCGGCAGGTATGGTGCACTGCGATCTTCTTTGATGCCATCCCCACGATCGGAGACTCCTATATTCCCCATGTTTTTCCGTATTATTTTGGAATCGCTCATTGCGTAAGCGATCTGAGTCAATGTAGAATCAGAAGAATATAGATTCCACTTTTTGACGATCGTTTTAAATAAAATAAGTCGAATTATATAAGAATCTCCCTGCTTGAAAGGATTCCTTGACCATGATCTCCTTTGACGTCACCCGAGAAGTAGGGAAACGAGACGACTATTCCTGGGAAAACGAGACACGTATCCGAACTACTATGAATAGCCTTGGTTCAGGTAGTTGTCGAATGGAATAAATTAGATTTTGAACATAATGCAGAAATTTAAAATTTAAACTGAGAAAACAAAGAAAAGAAAGATATTATAATAAGAAATAAGTCTCCTTTGGGTTCATTACCTTGAAGACAGAAATCTAATGGATGAAAGTAAAAAGGAAATAAATAAGGAAAAGCTTAGTGTGGTCCACTCTGATCTTCTTTGACACAATCCTAACCATGGATACGACGATTATCAAGCTGAAGAAATGGCATAGCACATTGAATGAAGATGATATACCTATGCCAATGGAATTTGCGCTGAATTAGCCAGTGAAAACCGCAGAGAGGGTATTCTCTTGAGATAAGTATTTCGGAAAATGTTGAATGATTTCCTGAATTAAGAAAATCGGTTAGACAAAGATTTCGAATATGTTTCCATTAGCTCATTACCTTGAACACAGAAATCCAATAGACAAAGAGACAAAGGAACTAAATAAGGAATAGCTTTAAGCAAGTGTGGTCCACCGTGATCTTCGAATTGTCCATATTATTTTGTATTATTGTATCTATCTTTGTCATCCGTTTTTTTTTTTTTTTAAGTTCACCCTTTGAAGACTGCACGAAACGGAAAAGATTCCACCGAATAAAACAAGAAACTCCTTCGTCTGGATAAATTGGAGCATCATGATCTTTAAAGTCACCATGAACAATTTGCCTGCAAATTCGAATAGCCTTGGTTCAGGTGGTCGTGGTAAAATCCACTTGTTATAATCCCAATGAAATAATGAATTGACTTCTTCAAATAAAATAAGGTAGCAGACAGTCGAACCTCGCCTTGTCCACCCTGATCTTCTTTGAATCAATCCCAACCATGAGAAAACTGCATACAGCTTTGAATTAAGATGCTATAGTCCGACATATGCCAGTCGAACCTATAAAGAATCCAATTTTTTACCATTGAACCGGGTTGTGGTATGCGTTGTGACAAAAAAATATACTTACATCAATTAAGAAACAGCCAAAAATAAGAAATGGAAAGTTAAAACTGTGAAAATTAAGGATATAAATTAAACGATTAATGGAAACAAGTTTTCTTTGGGCTCATTACCTCATTATCAGAAATCAAATAGAATAAACTCGAATGGGGAAAGCTTCAATGTCATGCAGTGCAGTTCACCCTGATGAAATGATATAAGACAGCTGCCAGACGAACCTCTTTGTGAATGAGGTCCACCTTAATCTTCTTCTTATTCTTATATAGTATACCCAGTTGTAGTATACTGAGAATGTCGATTATGATACAATGAAGTTGATTATTAAAAGAATAAAAAAATGAAATTGAATACAAATTAATAAATGGAAAATGAAAAAATAAAATAAATTTAAATGTTATTAAATATTAAAAAACAAAGCTACTGTAATTAGGAAAATTTTGTGCTCAGATGAATGATAGTGCAAGTGATTAGGGATTAGCATCAGAAAACGATTGAAATGAAAAAAATAAAATAATTTTTAAATTTAAAAAAAAATAAGAAAAATGTTAAAAAAAATATAAAAAAAAATTTCGGGATCTTATAAAATTATAAGTAGCAGTATCAATTGATACCGACAGTGTAAACATAAGAAAAAAATCCCAACTATAGATGCCTGAAATTTTAAAGAAAATAAATTAGACGATGGTTGGGAATAAGTTTCCTTGGGGCTTATTACCTTGAAAAATGTTCCACCGTTTGATCAACATTTGAATAAAGAAGTTCCAAATAATATAAGAAATTCCGATGCCCGAATGGATTGGAGAATCATGATCTCCTTTGATCGTGAATAATTTGCCTGCAAATTCGAATAGCCTTGGTTCAGGTGGTTGTGGTGTGATAACCCCAATAAACTGACTTCATGAAATGAAATAAGATCGAAACTCACTGTGTAAATATGTTCACCCTGATCTTCTTTGACGCAATCCCAACCATGAGAAAACTGCATACAGCTTTGAATTAAGATGCCATAGTCAGACATATGTCAGTCGATCCTATAAAGAATCCAATTTTTATCCGTTAAACCGGGCTGTGATGTGCGTCAGTCAGTAAAAGGTATTTACTCGAAACCGAATTTTCCGCGAGAAAAAGAGGAGTATGTCGAGTTTTGATAATATAAGAATATCGAAAATTCAGAAAAACTAAATTGAAATTCAACAAAATAAGACGCGATATGTCAATTGATTGAAAACAAATGCCAAGCTTGAGATTTCCTGGAGTATAATGAAAATTAATTAGTCCAAGAATAAGAATAAGTTTTCCTTAGCTCATTACCTTTAAGACAGAACTCGAACGGTTGAAAATGAATTCACCTTAATCTTTGACGAAATTGCAGCTATGCGAGATGATCCTTTCCCCCTTGCAATCGGATTAACATGAAACCTATATATTGGTTCAAGAGGTAATAGTGAAAATTCCAGTTCATTCATTCATCCAACGCTTTTTATCTTTGTCTCGTCCCTCAAGATTCCCGATGGCAGCAAAAAAATATAAATTCAAACGTGCTATCCATTCATCTGCAAGTATTGTCAACACAGATGTTCTTCGATAACATCCCAACGATCCGGGATTACAGATTTTCTCACATATCGCCCATGATATTGCGGATTATTTTGGAATCGTCGGCTGTGTAAGCGATCTGAGCCAATGTAGAACGACAAGAATATAGATAAGACTCCACTTTTAATGATCATTTGCATAATATAAGTCCAATCTAATTAGAATCTCCCTTGCGCAGAAGGATTCATTGACCACGGTCTGTGGGCCAACTAGGATAATCTTCCGTTTCCTGACGAATGCTATTGATCTTGGGTTCGTGATGAACTAAAAGAATAATTTAGTCAATTTAAAAATGGAATATTTGAAAATCTGAGAAAATAATTTATACAAGCTACTAAATCTGAAAGGAATAACAACTGAGAGTCGGATCTATTTATACCCGGAGTGTCAAATTTTAGATAGCCTACTTCGACTCTCATTTGTTGTAATCCATAAACTACAAAACTTGTTGCAAGCGGTTTCATTCATCAAGTAATCTTTTGGACAAAAATCAAAATTTACCTGACTCACTTGAGGAATATGTTGTTTCGGAATGTTTCACTTGCGATTGGCTTGAAATTAAATTTAAATCCAAATAAAATAAGAAAACTCCATTGTTCCGAAGGATCGGCCCATCCTAGCTCTGCCTCTCGGAAAGCATCGAGTGCATAACAAGCCGACTTCTTCAATGAAAGATGGACGCACCTAGAAAGATACCAATTATTACTGTCGACTCGATTGAATGATGCGACAGACAAATGCCAATCGAAATATTTCGAATAAACTAAATTCAAAGAAAGAATATGAAAAAATTTCGATTTCTAAAAATATATCACGAGAATACCAAATTTAAAAAAAAAAATTGATACGTTTGCTTCAAGCTGCTAAAGCCGAATGGAGTCAAAACTGAGAGTGGGTCCTACGTATAACCAAAAGTGTCAAAGTCTACCAAGTGTAGCCTACTTTGATGTGACTTGTGGGTATTGATAAGCCAGAGAAACAATTTGAGAATATCGGTTTCCACTGTTATCGATAACGGAAAAAACCTCAATCGAAGTAGGCCGAAAACTTTAATAAATTCCTTTCATCGTGTAATCTTTTTGAAAATATTCAAGTATAACTAATTTTCATGAAACTCACATATTCTCGTTCCAATCGTCCTTTCTTAAGCGACGTAACTCAATGCAGAGCGAGAAAGTCAGGATTTAGATAAGATTTCACTGTTCGATGATCATTTAAATAAAATAAGTCCAATTAAATAAGAATCTCCCTTGCGTGAATAGATTCGTTCACCATGATCTTCATCCGAGCAATCCTCAATCGTGACCGATTCGGATAGTCTTCCGTTTCCTGACAAATTCCATTGATATTGCATTTCTGAACTGAAGGAATAATTTAGACGTTGATAAAACAAAAAAAAAAATTTAAAATTAGAAGAAAAATAAAATTAGGAAAACTGAGAAAAATTTTAAATAAAATAAATGTATACGTTTGCCAGCAGCTGCCGGAGCCGAATGAAATAAAAACTGAGAGTGAGTCCTACATCTAACCAAGTGTCAAATTTTATCGAGGCCTACTTTGATGGAAATTTTTTAAGAATAAAAACTGGAATAAATTCCATTCATCGAGTAATCTTTCAGAAACAGATCAAATATGTAGAATTTTCAGATGACTCACATATTCCTTCATGTTTCGGAGTATTTCGATATCGCCCGTTGTGTAAGCGATCTAAGCCAATGCAGAGCGGCACGAAAATAGATTATACTCCACTTTTTGATGATTATTGGAATAAAATAATTTCAATTAAATAAGAATCGCTCTTGTGTAAAAGGATTCGTTGACGTTGGCGTCATCCGAACAATCGTGAACTGTGGGCCAACTCAGATAATCTTCCGTTTCCTGAAAAATGACTTTGATCTTGGACTGCCGACGAACTAAAGGATTAATTTAAACATTGATAAAATAATGCAAAAAGGGAATATAAGAAAAACTTAGTAAATAAGTTGAAACAATTGCTACAAGCTACTAAATCTGAATGGAATAACAACTGAGAGTCAGGGCTAATTATAGCCCGGAGTGTGAAGTTTGGCCTACTTCGATTCTTAATTTGTAAACCATGAAAGCAACTACCAAATTTGAGTATTTCTATCGATAGGCTATTACAGTATTTTCAATAACATAATATCGATATTTGGAAAAGGTGTGTTTCATCAAGTAATCTTTTGGAAACAAATCAATTAGTCGCATATTCCTCATCGCAACAATGACGAATCAATTTATTGAAAATTTTGAGCTCTAATATCTTATATATATCTTACCTGAATAGTCCGTTTGAAGATTGCACGAAACGGGAAATCTTCCACCGTATAGAATAAAAAAGTTTTAAATAAAATAAGAAACTCGGTTCCTATGATGGATTGGAGCATCCTGATCCCCTTTGGCGGCAACCGAGCAATGGGTCAATGTGAACTTGCCGACAAAATCGAATAAACTTGATTCTAAGGGTTGACGAAAGGAGTATATAAGGTGATGCAAAAATAAAAAAAAATAGAAAAAACTGAGAAAAAAATTAAATAGATTGATCTGTTTGCCAGTAGTTACTGGACCTGAATGGAGTGAATACTGAGAGTCGGCCTACTACACCCTCGAATATCATATTTCACATATTTTGGCCTACTTTGATGGCAATTTTTGTGTCTTGATAAAAATAAGAGCTTCTCGACAAAATTGACAATCGATAACGGAAAAACGATAAATTGGTGCAAGTCAAAAATTGAAATAATTTGGTTCATCGAGGTATCTTTTTGAAACAAGTCAGTAATTTTGAGATGACTTACAAATTTCTTCATATTTTGGAGTTTTCCGATCTAAGTCAATGCAGAGCGATAATGCGAAGATGAGGATAACAGTCCACATTATGATGATTTGAATATAATAAATCCAATTGAATAAAAATGTCTTTGTCTTCACCTAAGCAATACTAAAGCGTGGTCTGATACGGATACTCTTCCGTTTCCTGACGAATGCCTTTGATCTTGGATTCCTCATGAAGTTAAGGAATAATTTAGACGTTGATAAAACAATGCAAAAATGGAAAATTAGAAGAAAAAAGATGAAATTTGGAAAACTTAGAAAAGCTTTAAATAAAATAAATTGATACGTTTGCCAGCAGTTGCCGGAACTGAATGTAGTAAAAACTGGGACCTACATCTACCCAAAAGTCTACAATTCTACCGAGGCCTACTTTGATGACCTTTTCTAGGACGATTAAAATATTTGAATGAATTCCTTACATCGAGTAATCTTTTTGAATCAAGTCAAATATTTTTATTAAGCCCATATTTTTTCAAAATAATTCGGAATCGCTTTTGGATTCAGCAATGACGATGCCATTGATTAATAAGGATTTGCGAAATAACTAAGTTCTCTTATAAAGCATCTTTACCTGAATTCCACAGATCGACTTTGGGCCCCTTTGAAGACTGTAGGAAACGCAACGACCATGATCTTCTTCGACTTCATCCAAGCAATCCTCATTCGTGATCCGATCTGTAGAAGCTTCCAATGCCATTGAAAAAGCAAAATTTTCGGTTGTCGGGGGGAATTATTTAGATTTTGATAAAACAATGAAAAAATGGAAAATCAGAAAAAAATGGAATTATAATAGAAAAATTGAGAAAAACTTTGAATAAGTTCCGTTTGCCAGCAGGTGCTAAAACTGAATGGAAAAAAACCTGAGCGTTGGCTCTATTTATAAACTCGGTGTGGACAGTAAGGCCTACTGTGATTCATGATTGTTTGAATCTATGTAACAAAAAAAGCTACAACTCGAAAGTTTTGAAAAGCCTCTGCTCGGAAAATTTCAGGATAACTCAAGGCATAGCCCTAATTAGAAGACCCACCACTATTACCAGTGGAAAGTGACAGATAACCAAAGATACTATATAAGATCTCCCAATGCCACTTACCCACTACTGTCAGACTCTATGCTTCATAATGTAAAGCTCCATAACTCCAACTTTGATGCTCCAAATCTGAAAACTCCACTCAAGTGCAATTTCCAGTTGAATTAATTTCATTTTTCTTTTTCTGGACATAAAAATATTTGCACAGCTGCCACAGCTTCCTTCCTTCCGAAGGAAGTTTCTCACAGTTGCCAAAATAAGAAATCCCAAAAAAAAAAAGATCAACCCACTGTGAAAATGCGCAAATATTTTGAAACTCTCAAGCGTTGTCTTCCCATTTCTATTACCCCATTCGGTGCTTGTGGCTGGGCCTCTACCTCTACCTCTACCTCTACATCTACCTCTACCTTTGCCTGGTGCAAGAACCATCTTATCCTTTAGCTTGTCTGCTGTCATGACAAACAATTATATTTAATCAGTAATCCAACTGACGCGCCCAATAAAACACTTTTCCCCTTTCATTTTCAGTTTTCCTTTTGCCCAACGGCTGTGGGGTTCGATTTTCAATTTTCAAGATAATGCAACATGTCGAAGTCTTCGTTCTGTGCGATCTGTCGATGCATCATAAAGATCATTGCAGCCCGAAACCCGTTACAAGTACAAGACGAGCATAAAGGAAGAAGGAAGGAAGGAAGGAAGGAAGGTAGAAGAAAGGATGTTTTCCCTTTTTTCATTTTTTATAGATTTCCATTTGTGTTCAATTTTTATAGATCGTGAGAAAGTTTAACCCCTTCGTAGCGCCTCGGGCTGAGTCTGAGGCTGAGGATGACGCTAGGCGATTGCCACATAATTTATATTGATTAGAAACCGTTGGGTGCCTTGGAAACAGTTGCCGGGGCGCCTCCTTGAGCCGCAGCGAAAAGAACACTAAGACTGCCAACAAAAGGAAAAGTAGGGTGACGCAGCCCAGACCCAGGTCCCAGGACCCAGGACCCAGGACCCAGTACGCAGGACACAGCGACTTGAGGCTAGGCTCCGACCGCGACAGAGGCGTCATCCCTCAGCGAGGGGTATGCCAACAGTGTCTCATCCTGTACGTGACAATATAGTATGCCCGGCCAGCTGGCATAATCCTAACCCATAACCCATAACTCAGGGGTAAGAACTAAAACGCTTACGGAGCATTACATTGGCAAAAAAATCTATGCCCAAAGATTATGATATTAGCACAATATTTTGTACAAATTAATGATATATGGCATGATCGATGGACGTTTCTAGTTGATGTTTTGGCTATGAATTTTTATAAGGAGTTTCGAAAACGTGCGTAATATTATTTAATTTGAATTGAATGGAGGAGATTTGATTGGTGAAGGATTTTTACCAAATTTAAATATATGAAGTTAGCGGATAAGAGACGACTATATAAGACTATATAATAATATATGCCAAAATCAACAGTTAACTTTCAAGTATTCCAAATTTCAGTTCACTTCTAGCATTTCATTCCTTATTTAGAACAGTTTTCTTCCCGTTGAACGCAAAAAAGCAGAAGAAACCGCCAAATTCTACATCATATAACTATTATGTTTCTAAGGCGATTGTGCTGAAATTTATAGCATAGTTTCTAGGGCGTGCCACGATTCCGTCTCCCTTTTATCCATTTTTAAGATAATATCAGGATCTAAAAATCCAAGAAAAACTCTGCATTTATTAACGAGATTGTATAAGGACTACGGCTCTATAATAACCATAGAAAGAAACCTGAAACTATGGCCATAGTTGATTTTATGGTCAGTTCAATGAGCTCAAAGGACCTCTGACCCCCTGGACTGACCCTAACACAGATCAAATGACCGCCAACACACACTGTTGTTCAGCCACAATGCACTAATCAGGCAATTAATCAACTTTCTCTCGCTCTCACTTTCTCTATAATTTCCTATATTATACACCATATATATATCAATTTGATCTGTCAAATATTGACACATCAAACCCTAAACAAACCAATGACAGGCACAACAGCTCCCCCTCCCCGTCTCGTGACCATTTAGCGGCAATTTATGTGCAACAAAACACCCAAAAAAAGGACAAAAAACGCGGAAAATGGGAGAAATAATAAATGAAAACAAAGCCGAAAAAAAGGGGATTTCGTTCAGATCATTTCAAGGGTCCTTGACTTTTGCGCCGACAATGAGCCAATTGAGTGAATGATGCTGGGCCCAAGGCCCAGGGACCAGGGACCAGGCCCAAGGCTCGGGGCAATTATGTGCACGGAGCATTATATTAGATGATATTATATTTATTATATTATATATGGTGTCTCTGGCAGGCAACATGTTGGCAATTTAATGTCGAAAATCGAGTTTTTTACACCAAAACAACACACGATGAGAGGGAGACCGAAACATTAGATCATGCTTAGGGGTTAGGGGTTTCTTTTTTCCTATTTTTTTGGTTAGGGGATGCTGCGAGAGCTGAGGCTGAAACTGAAGCTGTCAAAGGTTCAAAGTGCGTGTGAAAATTGGGTTGTTTGTTGTACTTCCTGTTGTGTCAGTTGTTATCCTTGTTGCTGTTGTTGTTGTGGATGCTGACAAAATCAAAATACAACAACTTTTGCGGTGTTTTTTGTCCGGAAACGTGCATGGAGCGAGGAGCGAGGTGCCGGAGCGCAACAACCGGACATTGAGTTGAGTTCGGATAATGCGATAAAGGCGCCAAAAGACAACTCGTGCCCCTGTGGCTCATGTGATCGGCTATTAATGTCAGTTTCACTTCTTTTTATCCTTTTTTTTTGGGTTTTATATCCTGTTTTTTGCTCTCTTCTCTTGTTTTTTGGGTCAAAAGGTGCCCATTTTGTGCGCTTGGTCGGGGCCAATTAGTCAAGTGGTTAATGAGTCGAGTGCAAATCGGATAAGCAATCGGATGCTGTGCATGGGCCTGGATAACTGTACATGCTGCATTTTACCGGTAACGGGATCAGCGCACGAAACGGGTAAGGGGTAAAGGGTTAAGGCGCTTTGAGGGTTGCCCACAGCGAGGGATCTGCGGCTGCTGCAGTTACATAAATTGCCAAAAATGAAAATCAAAATGAAAATCAAAATGAAAATGAAAAACTGTTTTTCGCAATTCCAACAGGCAAATTTTCCATTTTTTCCGGGGGTTGTTTGGCTGTGGAAAAAACAATGGAAAACAATCTCAGCGGCAATTTTAAATATAATTGAATGATGGCAATGCCATTGCCCATACTGGGCGAAAATCTAGTGAGGTTTTTTCAAAAAGGGTTGAGATATGCTGAGTTTGTCTGACATTTTTGCATATTCATACATTTGGTACTCTCTATATTCGGATATATCTTCCCCAGTCTACTCTTGCCACTAACTATCTTTAGCATATTCAATGGAATCTTAAAATCCCAAGTTTTATATGCCACCTAAAATAACTACCTCTGTTGTTCTAATAGGGCAGTGCTTAGTCATCGTTTCCTTAAAATTGCGGAAAAGTTTTGGGTGAATTATAATAAACTACATTAATGCTGTAAATCAATAATAACCCAATTAGAAAGATTTCATTTTAAACGCTATCGTTTATAATATATAGAAACATTGTGTAAAATTTTAATTATAGTTTGAAAAATATGTTAAATATGAGTAAACTGACTTTGTATGACAGCGATATGATATAAAGATCCGAACTTTTATGAAATTTACTAGATCAATAGATAATACGTAATCTTAAATATATGTTAACTTTCAATTTAAAAGATTGAAAAACATGGCTACTATGGGAAGAACAGACTTTTGGCTATAGGGAAGCTATATGACGAAGTGGCTCGATCCTTTTGAAATTTGTTAAAGCCATAGATAATAAATAAACTTGATGAAAAAGAAGGCTTCCGAAAGGCATTGTACTTTAATGGAAGTTTATGGTGATCATGCTTTAGCTGAACGAACATGCCAGAATGGGTGTACACGATTCAAAAGTGACAATTACTGTATATATGGTAAAACCAGAGTGGTGTAGTGTATTATGAGCTGCTGAAACCAAACGAGGCTATAACCGTGATGCGTTTGAGATGAACATTGTGAGAAAAACGGCCGCAATTTTCGGATAGACATGACAATGAAACTTCGTTGGGAAGACCTACCCCACCCGCCGTGTAGCCCAGACATTGCTTCTTCTGCTTACCATCAGAACAGTACTTCTCAAATTGTGATGAAGTCATAGAACGGATCGATTCACGGATAGGAAAAAACACTCAGAGTTCTTTCGACGCGGAATCCAGGATTTGCCAGAAAGATGACAAAAAGTATAATTTATTAATTAATCAATAAAAAAAATTACTCTAAATTACGATTTTAATCCTTCCAAAGCTTCAAATAAAAACCGACATGTCTTTCTTGCCAATCCGAAAATTAGCCACTATTTTCCCAAGTTTCGTATTACCATTTACGTAACTCCAGTTAATTGCGATTCCGCCGTACTTTAAGCACAACAAAATGGCGAATTATTTGATATTCGTCCGCCCCAAACAGACCTATATCATCGCGTGTCCTTAAAACCGTGTGACTAGCACAAAAACACCGAGCGCCGAGCACCGAGCACCGTGCACCGAGCACCGAGCTGCGAGTTTATGGAATTCAATTGAATCGATTTGGATATTGGCCAGGTGTTGCTTTGATGTTGCAAAATCCGCTTCGGTCTGTTGCGACGCCAACCCCCAGCCTCCGCTGAGGTCCTGCGGCACTCGACCCAGTGCTACGTCCTGCACATCCTGCGCATCCTGTTGCCATATGCGGGCTTTGCATTTGCATGGCCTCCTTTCCTCCTTTTTCCACTTCCATTTCCATTTTTTTGCTGTTGTTGTTGTGCCGTGCTTTGTGCATAATTTCAAATTGCGAGCAAATTTTCCCGCTCAACACACACACGCACACACACACACACACACACGCACAGGAGGAGATAGGACACGTGGGCCTGGCATAGTTTTTCCACACGGAAAGGATTATTTATTTATTACAAAATTTTCGTCATTCGATGCGCGGCGGGCGCGGCGTGGAAAGCTGCAAAAAAATGAAAATCAAAAGGTGGAAAGGTGGATAGGTGGCCAGGGGAAAGGTGGCAGGCAACAGGGAAATGCAAAAAAGGTTGCCCGGGCCGCGGCAGGACGTACGTAGAGTCCAGGCAGGCCGCAAATGTCGAATTATTCAAATGATGATTCCAACCCCCTCTCTATGGCTCTTCCTCTTCCGCGCCCTCCCTTCCTCCCTTCTCCCCTTCTGCCCACTTGCCATACCCCCTATCACCGACTGCACCCCTTTACCCGAAAATGTGTCCTGTGCCGTGCTGGCATGTGATATGCAAAAAAAGAGAATTAAAAAATTGCGGATGGAAAATTTGTTTGTATTACGATGAAATTCCAATACCCTTACAAATTTTTTAAAAATTTTCTGAAGCCTAGATTTTATTCGAATTTGAGATAGTTTTGTAATTTACTGCGTTTCTCATTAAAATATTTAGTTGCCCTTCAAAGAGTCAAAAATTTTGATATGAAACAAAAAAAAAAATTTATATATAAAATTTTCATAAATTTTCAAATTTTCATAAACGTTAAAATTTTCATAATTTTTCAAATTTTCATAAATTTTCAATTTTTGATCAATTTTCATAAATTTTCAAATTTTAAAATTGTTCAAGTTTTCAAACATTTTCAAAATTGTTTTTAATTTAATCGAATTGGATTCAGCATTAATTATTTTATAGCTCTTTTGTATCTCATTTGATATGGCAATATCAAAGCATCTGTTTGAGGTTCAAGATTTCTCATACTAAACATAGGGCATCATATAAACTTAAGCCAGATCGTTCCGAACCATTGATTTTGGTGGAACCATTTTATACAGGTCATAAGCCAAAGTTTCAAATTATTGGAAACCCACAAAACTAGCTTGTATTCAAGTTGAAATCAATTATTGAACCAAAATCGTACAATACCAATCTTTTCACCAATATACCGTAAATTTCTTAAGAACTGAATTAATATTATCTAAGAACTATGTGAATTAATAACTTTATCTGATCATTTGATTTACGGAACTGAATTTTATTAAAATGAATTCGATAAAGTTTTAACCTATCTTTAAAAAAACCAAACTGAAACCAAAAAAACCAACATTTTCCGAAACATTTAGCAGAAATACAAAAATTGTATGCTAGATGATATGATATGATGTTTATGGAACTGAACCAAATATATCAATGAATATAAACTTGTACTTAAGTTTTTGACGTTTTGAACCAGTTCTCAGTGAAAAGTTAGTTCAGAAATTCAAAAATTGTTTGCTATTTTATATTATATGATATGATATAATATGATATGGTATTAAAAAATATGATAGGACATGATATAATATGATGTGATATAATATGATATGATATGATATGATTCATATGGAGCAGAGCCCATTACCAAATAGGTCTATGAGAAAGAACCACTTCTTGCGTGCTCCTAATCACATATACTAAGTTTTATAATCGTTGTTATGATCTATAAACTGAAACATATGGCGCCTGTTTCGATCTATATTAAACTAAACTCTTTAACTGGCACCTTGCAATGTTAAACTGGAAGCCTTAGCTATAATGATTGGGGTTCCCCGTTGCCACTTGAAAATCGTGTTATGCCCGCGGAAAGGGTATGCAAATATAGACAGAAAGAAGCAATACGCACAGGACTCGCACAGGACTCGCACAGGACACACGTCAGAGAGATACAACAACGCTGCGTTGATTTTGTGTGCATTTTTTTTACCTTGCGGCAATCTGGCAGCACTCACACACACACACACACACACACACACGTACAACAGCTTTTGTTGTTGTTGTTGTTCCTTTGTAGTTTGGATGTCCCGTTCCGTCATATGAGATCGCGAGTCCTTACAAATTTTTCATATAATTCGAAAATAAAATGTAGACAGCCGAGAGAAAAGGACTCGTCGGCCCAAAGGCCTATAACTCACTTTCTGTGTGTGTGTGTGTGTGTGTGTGTGTGTGTGTGTTGGTAAAAAAAAGTCGCTTTTAAGGACATCTGCGTATTTCGCCCTAACCCATATGCAAACCTAGGTGACTCTCCCCCCCTATCTCTCTCCCTCTCTCTCGCGTGGTTCCCTATCTCGCTCTGATGTGGTTTGGCATTTGAATTCATTTAATTTGCACCTTGTGCCCAGGTTTTTTTCATCTGTAATTTTATATGATATCCACGTACATCCAGGACATCCAGGACATTATGCTGGTCGGTTGGCCTGTGACAACAGCTGCTCCTGCGCCCACTTGGCAGAGCCATGCTGGTTGCACCACTTGCAGTTGCCACAGCTCACGTGAGGCATCGGGTTAGGTGTTGATATATGATCGCAGCACTGAGTTATTTACATTTATCCCTAAATCCCCTGGAACCTCTGTGAAGTGCAAAATGGGACGGGCAAAACGATCATCATAGGAAACTTTGAAGAAGTTGTTAAGTATAATTTTGAGAACGACTCGACTCACAGGTAAGTTAAGAGATCAGAATTAGAAATGTGCTCAAAAATTTGTAAAAATTTGTATAATAACAAGTAAGAAAGGATTATCTTCGACGCGCCGAAGCTTTTATACTCTTTTCGAAGACAGCGTTAGATAATAACGAATCTTGTGAGTATTTTAACTTTCAGTCAAATTCGTCGCAAGCCCGACTTTTGGTTATATGGCAGCTATATAATTTAGAAGTCCAATCCTTATTAAACTTGGTAGAGCGGAAGATAATATCGAGTCTTGGGAGTATGTAAGCTTTTAGTCCAATACGTTAGAAAACATGGGAAATATTATGGTTATATGACAGCTCATATATAGTGATAGCTATATATATAGAGATAGTGGTCCGAACCGAACGGTTCCGACAAATGTGCTGACGCAAAAACTGAGAGACCTTTTTGCAGTTTACACCGAAAATTTCATAACGATCAGACGTAAGAGCCGAGTCGATTTAGTCCTGTTCGTCTGTCTATCTGTCTGAACGCGTCCATCTCAAAGTCTACAAAATCCATCGTGTTCAAATTTATCATGAAGATCATTGCATAGCAACGCACACAAAGTTTATTTTCAATTGTGGATGCCACGCCTCCTTCACCCATTTATCGATTAAAACGAATTTCAATAAAATGGCCATAACTTCTGCATTTTTAAAGCTACTGAAACTAAATTTGGCATCTAGGGTTATGAGTTAAAAATGTAGAAAGGAATTTTCCCAAAATTAAGATACACCACTCCATTATCATGGAAAGTAACAAAATCTGTATAGTAGCCACAATTTTTAGGCAATAGTCATGAAATTTGGTATGGGGGTGCCCATTGGCCCAATGAAAAATGTGGCATCCAAAATGTTAATTTCCATCCTAATAAATCACTTCTTAATTTAATAAATTCTTCTAATTTCTACAAATCTTATTATAATAATGAAAATTTGAGAATGAATGTTCGGATCATAAACACCGAAGTTATAGGAAAATGGAACAAAACGGCAAAACGTTAAAATATATTAAGTCATCTGACGGTTTGGCTATTATAGCTGGAGACATTTTATATGAGGTTTATTTCTTATAATGAATATAGCTCAAGTTCATTTAAAAGATTCGTCGAAATCCCCAAAAATTTCAGTGGAATTCTACCACTAAAAAGCCTAATAAATTGCCAATCCCCAATTAAGTGGAAGATAAACGAACAGACTTTATAGAACGAACGCATTGAACAGTTATTTGTGCCCATTGACTCCAAAACTGAAAAATTTCGACAATATGGGAGAAAAAGAGAGGGGTGCGTTAGAAGGGGAAACACACATTTGTTTGGACTTTATTTACTTCTGAGCACTTTGGATATAGCCGGAAAATGCAAATAAAAAGTCCAAGGAAAACCGCAAGACATGCAGAGACACAGCCGGGCAGTTAGTCAGGGAGGCGGAGAGTGGGCACAGTGGGAGAAGGGTCCAGAGCTGTGGACCAACCGGACCCAATTCGTACCCCCCGTTCGCGCATTGGCAATACAAATACTCATTCCGGATTCACATTCGCAAAAGGCAATTCAAAAGGCGCCAGGGCCCCACATGGAAAACTTTGCATAAATGTCCGCAAACATGTGTCCCAGGACCCCCGTAGTACCCCCAGTACACCCAGTACCCCCGTAGTACCCCCTGTACCCAGCACACGCCCACTCCCCCCGCCCACACACACACAGAGGCGCCTCTGCTCTCATTGGCGTCGTCGGCAACTTTATAAAAATGTTTGTTTGTTTGTTTGTCGATGCGTCGATTTGTTTGTTTGTCTCTTTGTTTGTTTGTTTGTTTGTTTGTTTGCTTGTTTGTTTGCCCGGCTGCGTTTTGTGTCGTAAATTTAATGGACAACAGCAACAACAACAACAACAACAAGAGCAAAAATCGAAAGGGATTCGATTCGTATTGCACGGCAAATGGGAGCCATGCATAAAAAATTGCCAAAGCCAACCAAGGGTTAACTTCGATTAGCCCAAAATGTTGTCATGCCCCGTGGTCGGTCGGTCGGTCGCCCAGATGTGCGGGGGGAGGACTCCATGTGTGTGCCTGTGTGTGTGTGTGTGTGTGTGTGTGTGTGTGTGTGTGTGTGTGTGTGTGTGTGTGTGTGTGGGTAGGGGGAACCCCCATATGCGTGGTCATAAGGCCAAAGCACAAATAATAACAGTCACGCGTCGAGCAAAAAAAAAAAAAAAAGCAGCAAACGCGGCAAAAATAAATAATAAAATAAACATGGAAAAAGAAAACACACAAAATTGAGATAGGAAAAACAAATAACTTTTGCCCACAACTAATCTGCGACCTCTTAATACCCTACAATTTGCAAACTTCTAAGTACATCATAATATCACAATATCAACATATTTGGCTGAGCTCAACGATTTGTCGCCTTATAGGACTAATTTCCCAAAGTAAACAGGACTTTTCCTCAATTATTAATCTCTTATTATTATAATATATCCATAACAACCCTATCGGGTCAAAAACTGAAGCACTATTTTCCTTTATTGCTGCTTCCTTAACTGTGGAACTTTTTTACGTCAAATCCTACGCCACAACCTGGTTTTTCTAGGAGGGTCATGCTTTTGTCATAATTTGAAAAACAAAATGATTAACATATCCAGAAAATAATGAAATCAGACTGAATACAAGTGAACTACTGAAAAACTTCCTCTGGGGTATATTTCAAAAGCTCATAACTCAGTCAAAACTACACCGATCTCGAATTGTTATACCATTTTGTTCATGGTTTTTGATTCCAGTTCGTTCCTTATTCAAATTCTATTGATTTCCTAAAAAAAAATTTTTCAAATTTTTTTTTGGATTTTGAAGTAAGGGTCCCCCCTGTGTTTTGAAAAAATTTTGAAAACTAAAAACTCAAAATTTTAATTCTTTCTAATATCAAAATAAGCATAAATAAATCTCTCTAATCGTTTCAGAACTACCGCATCATAATCAATTTTTGGAAAAAATGGATTGTGTCAACTGGATCGGCTGAACCAAATCGAATTATTTAGAAGATATGGTTAAACAAAATGCCATTTCCTTTTAAGACCAATTGTTACTTTATAAGAATCTATATAGATACATAGATCTATATATATATAAATATTAGCTTGGTCAGGCATAGATTCCAAATTTCTTTAAAAAAAAATCCTTCCGTAGCATCTTCCCATATTTTCTCCCGAAAGTTCTGTCTATTTTGGCATGCTTCTAGCATATTTCAAGGTTCTATCAATTCAACAGGAAAAGTTTCTATAGCTAAACAACTTTCCTAGTTAAAGTATTTTCCCCAAAAACAGGACAAAGGATGCTGTACTAACCCCACACCCCTCTCCCGCTGGCTGCCCCACTCAAAGAAAAAAGTAGCCAAAAAACGCCAAAACATGTGAATGAATATGAGTGCGAGTCTGCAGTCTGCGTTGGGATTGGCATTTCGGGTTCGGGATTGGGTTTGGCTTTCCTTGTCGGGCGGACAGCGGACCAAATAGGGCCATTGATCAAAATTGTTACAATAATGGCGAAAAATCAACCCACCCTGGAACAAACCGAACGCCCACAGCGACCAGCGACCGGCGTGCGGGGCGGGGTGTTAAGCGGGCGGGTCTGGTGACCATGCGGCAGGGCAAGGCAAGGCAGGGGATGTGGCATGTGGCATGTGGCAGGCAAAACAAAATCAAAAGCAATGCGCGAGCAAAGGCAAATACGAGCTACGCCATTGCTGTCCGTCCAACGGCAACGGACTACGGACTACGGAATGGACCACGGACCACACGGCACTGGATACGCGCGGTGGGTGGGGAGCGAGTGGCTTGGCCAGCCGGACGGACACGAGGCACGGACAGTGCGAGTTGTGTTGGACTGTTGTGACAGCCGCTGGGAACGACCACGACCCACCGTCTGCGTCTGCCATTGAAAGCCTTTTGATGGCAATGGCGGCGGCGGCGGTGGCGGTGGTGGCGGTGGTGTTGCTGCTGCAGGAGGTGGTAGTGGTTCGGCGGACCTTAGTTTTCAGTACGAGTTATGCACTGAGAAAAATATATGCAAATTTATTCAAATTAGTTCAATTTTGAAATTTATATATCGGATTTTAGTATATTTTGGTATTTTAGGTGTATTTTTTGCCGTTAAAACTTAGTATTTTGGAAACACAAAATTTAAAGGAAATTATACCATATTTGTAAGCCAAAAATTTTAAAATCAAATATGTAAGGTTTATCTCCAGCTCTCCAAAAATATCAATAAATTAGAAGAGATTTATAAAGGTTATGATTTCGTAGCATTATATTGTTTCATGACTATTTGTGATCCCTTTTAGTATAATATATATATTTTTTTTCTTAATAAATATTCAATTTCAATTTCCGACTACCGCAATATCACATTTTATCGAACTTTCCAACCAGAACTAGCGGAAAAAATCTATGTGATTTTTCCCTTTTTTTAGAGATGAATTTAGAATTAAATCGCTATTGTTAGGATTATATTTAAGTTCTTTTCATATTCTCAAAGTTTCATTAAGATCGGTGATAACACACACAGAAGGAACAGTTGCACTAGAAAATAAAAGGATCAAAATAAAATAAGAATCTAGAATCGCTTATCTAATTTAAAGGTAATGTATCATGAAACCTAAAAAATATGGGTAAACTTGATTTTCAATTATGTGGCGAGCTTATTTTCGACTGTTTTGAACAGTTTTGACAAGCTTACAAGATAGATGTAGATGTAGATGTAGATGTAGATGTAGATGTAGATGTAGATGTAGATGTAGATGTAGATGTAGATGTAGAT
>JBANCY010000343.1:0-35769 GCA_037040045.1 Phorticella flavipennis | reverse complement strand
GGGACTCGCTTAACACGAACTCCTTTAGCACAGACTCGGTCTAACACGATCCGTTTATGAATTTAAAATTTAAATATATTTCATTAATATATATCTTTTAAATAGATATCATATAAAACCAAAGACGCAAAGCAACCCCGCGAGTTCTTTTCAAAAATAAATACACTTGGGACTCGCTTAACACGAACTCCTTTAGCACAGACTCGGTCTAACACGATCCGTTTATGAATTTAAAATTTAAATATGTATATAAATTGAATTTTATATATATATTGTACCAAAGAAACAGGAGACTTTCCAAAACGTAACCTGCGTGTAAAGCGAGGCTCAGGTGTATAATGATAATAGTAGGTATTGCACTAGTATATGGTGCGTTTCATGATGTATTTTGGTGGTACACATATGCTTACATAACTGGTAAATAAAGTTTGTACTAGTTTCAACAGCTATAGCTATTAACGTCAACGTCCTCTTGGGATGAAAATAGTGGAGATTCTCTATTATTTTACGATTTTAACATCAATTTATGCTGTTGGCTTCATTAATTTTGTTTTTCTAAAGATTTTTTAAAATTTTCTTTTATATAATGCTTATTTTTTCATACTTTTTATTATGTTGAAGATTTACTGGGTTTCTATTTGGCTTCCTTTGGCGGTGTTGATAGGTTTTGAGTAGGTTGAGAAGGCGCAGGCAGGTGGTAGGTGGCACGTAGAGGTGTTCATATCGCAGTTGCCCAATTTGCTGCAATTTCTGTCAATTTGGAAGTTGGGGGGAGGACACCTGCTGTTTTACTATGTTTGTTTTGTTTCCGTTTTCGTATTTGCCACTCTTTTTCTTTCCGTTTCCGTTTCCACTTCCCTTTCTATTTCTTTTTTATTTTTATTATGTATGTGTTCGTGCTTATCCCTCTCACTTTGCTCTTTACGTGGTGCTTGCGATTTTCCCCCGGTCTGAAATTTCGTGCCCGACATTTTGATGCGGCGGGCGCGACATCCATTTTCATTTTCAGTTTTCAGTTTTCCGTTTTCATTTTCAGTTTTCACATTTGCGGTTTGTTTGTTTGTTTTGTGCGTTGTCACAGCAAACACTTTTTGCGGGAGGAGCTGGAGCCGGAGCCGGAGCTGGCGACAGACAAAGAAAAAATAAATGAGCCTGCGAAGAGTGCGCAGGACGCGGTCGGGACGGTCGGGATGGTCGGGATGGTCGGGGACTACGGTCGAAAATTAAATGTTAATAAAGCTGTTCACGCTCGAAGAGTTTCTCGTCAATTCCATTCGTGTTTTCAATTAAAAGCGTCCTTCACTATATATGTTCCTCCTGCTTAGTTTCGGGCTCCCTCCGCCAGCTTATGTGTGGACGGGCACATTGCTGTCCGCCTCTTGGAGCACGGGAGCTGTCCAGACGCCGCTGCCGCTGCGTGTCTTCCGCTGCTGGACAATCCCGTCCATGATATCTAATTGCAAGTTGTGTATGCTCCCACGGTGATCGGTTAGAGGAGGTCCAGCGATGCCACTGCCACGACGACTGCCACTGCAAAATAGACATGGGTAAGTGCGAAAAGTTAGAACAATTTATGGAAACGAATAGGAGGAAGCCCTCGGAACTCCTACTATACACTTGTTGTACTTTGATCACAATTGAATAGCCATTTAGTTATTGTCTCCAGATTATGGATTATAAGGAAATTTCCAAAATATTGGTATCATATTTCACCTCAATTAAGGGTCTTCGGTGGACCAGTGGATAGCGCACTCTGCCACCAAACAAGAGGTGAGAGTTCGAGTCCCGCTCATGTCGATAGTCATGACCCTCCTAGAAAAACTAGGTTGTAGCGTAGGACTTGAAATTCACCACGTAAAAAGAAGTTCTTCAGTGAAGGAAGATTACATTAAGCAAAATAATGCTTCAGGCTATGACCGGATGGGGTTGTTAATGGCACTATAAAAATGCCCCTGCTACATACCTACATTATTATTATTATATGGCCATAACAACCCTATTGGGTCACAGCATGAAGCACTATTTGCCTTTTTTTTTGCTTCCTTCGCTGAAGAACTTTTTTTTAGGTGGGTGGATTTCAAATCCTACTGCCACGACCTAGTTGTTTCGAGGAGGGCCAGCCTATCAACATAAATGGCAATTGAACCCACATATCTTATTGAGCTGGCCACTAGTCCACCGATTTTCGAAATTGCTTTGGATCCTTTACCTCCAGTTACACACTACTTGCTCCTCACTACCCCAAATAATGTCTAAGCCTTGTGAATTCTGGGAGAAGTACTAAATCCATATTGTATTAATATACCTCAACAAAAACTCAATTGGATATTTGAAAATTGGAAGCTTAAAGGTCTGCGCGAATAAGTGCGAGTGCAGAGATTTGAAAACATCTGATGGATATCGATTTGGATGGTGCACTTAAAGGAAACTTGAGAGTTTACCAATTTCATGACAATCTTATTAGATAGCCCAATGGCCGGCATGAGGGTATCAAATTTGTTGCTGCCTCAGCACAAAAGCAATGAACTGGCGGTGGGACAATTCAATTAGGCAAGAGTCAAAGCAACTGTGGCATGTATTGTGCCGACCTTGTCGTTGAGGGCCGGTTTTTTGCTCCGGGCTCCGGGCTGGCGACTGCGGACTGCGGACTCTGCGGACTCTGGGCCAAGTACTTCCGTCGCTAATGGTGCACAAAACTTCCAATTACGACCTAAAGTGGCTCGCTCTGTACGGAACCAAATAAAAATCTCATTTACCTGAACGAAACAGCGGAAATGGACTCACGCCGATTGCGTCCGAAGAGCGTTGGGGGCACGGCCGATATGGTGACCACTGAGTGCCGTCGGCCGCCTGCGGTTGGATTGGCCTTCTGCGAGAGGGTTGCCAGAAATTCCACCTCCTTCGGACTGAGGCCACCTGTCTCGCCGCCCACTTCAGATAAACGGCGCACTTGACTGGCGGTGATGCCTTCGGTTATCTGCAGTGAGGGCAGCGAGTGCTTCCGCCGCTGCTGCATATCGGGGAACGGGCACAACAGATACGGATTAACCGGCGAGTCCGGCTCTGAGTCATCGCTGTTCGTACGCTTGCTCGTAGCGGGATCGCAGCCACCAGCCGCACCCTCCAGTTCATCACCATCCTCGGCGGCGTGCGACTCCTCGACGACAATCAATGGCTCCTGAGTGCTCAAATTAAATACCGGTGTGAATGAAGAGCGACGCATGTTGAAGCTGAAATGATAAGATAATTAAAACCTTATTCTGATCAAATAACTCCAAATAACTCAAGGAAAGAGCCATCTCTTAACTCCAAAGTGTCAAAAAAAAACTTATTATTGATCATTATTAGGAGATACCATGCAAAATGGCATTGTTACCCTATTAATAATGGACTTTATAATTATTATATGGCCATAATAACCCCCTATTGGGTCTCAGCCTAGTGCTTCAGGCTTTTCCTTCATTTCTGCTTGCTTCAAGTCCTACGCCACAACCTAGTTTTTCTAGAAGTGTCAAGCCCATCGACATGAGCGGTACTCGAACTCGCACCTCTTATCTGGCGGGACAGTGCGCTCGCTATCCACTGGTCTATCGAAGCCCCAAGAAAATATGCATTGCGTCGCTATATATAGGGATCGAAGAACAACTGGAAGTTTGGTAGAAGGATACATGGTAAAGCAAACAGCATGGAACATACGAGGAAAGCAGCAGCTATATCATATTGTAGTCCAATCTGACCGGTTCCGACAAATGTGCTGTCGGATAACGAACGATTTCACTTACGATTTTCAAATTAATATTATTTATAATTGGCATTCAAGCTGCGTTTGGAATCAAACGTAGTTTGTAGTTTGTATATAAAGAGGATTACGCGAAATTGAATTGAATAAGCTGGCCCGGAACGATTGCGAAGCATTTAATTTCGTCCGGTCTGGTTGTGGGATGGTTGTCCGGATGGGAAGTGATTTGGTTTGATACGCACAGCTTGTCATAGCTGTCAATTACGATATTATCAACAAATATCGACAAGAACGGAACATGGAAATGTCATGTGCACAATTGTCATTAGCGGGGACCGTCAATGGATAAAAGCGCCGACGGGCCCGAACTGATGAGCATAAGTTGGAGTGAGTTTTGAGCATTTGCAACATGTCGATGCAGCTTTCGGATTGCGTGCGCCTCGTGCTGCTCGGTCATGTGGCTCTGCTGGCGACTGCCAGCTTGGGGGTAAGTTGGAGAACCACCCGATGGCGAGGAATATAGCAAATATATAGCACTTTACCGCTCAGGTGCCCTGGACTTGGACATTTTTGGATATATCTTTTTACAGCGCGGACAATAACAAGCTTAGTGGGGATTTACGTCTCGATCGTGTGGGCCGTGGCACTTTTGGCTTATCTGGGGAGCTGGTTTTGGGTGTCACCATAACCGAGGCTACCGAAGTGGAGGCACTATGTTATCGCAGTAATGATGGCACGGATTACAAATTACAACCGTTCGCACTTCAAAGGCAAAGCATCATGAAAGCTTTGAATAGTCTGTACAAAGAAATGCTCATGGATAGCGTAAAGAACTGTTCGAATTTTCCACAATTTGAGGAGCCCCTGGTCCAAATCGAGCCAGAAACCTTTACGCTTCACACCTGTCAGTTCGACTCGAGCAAGTTTCCCAAACACCTACCTGACGGTTACTACAAAATTGTTTTGAATTATTACGGAGAATTAGAAGCAGAGTTTGTGCTTGTCGTGCTGCTTGAGAGGAAATTTCGTTGATATGACGAAAAGTTTGATAGATTTTTGGTCCATAATAGGATTATAAATGTACTGGATTTTGATTGAAAACAAGCGCTAAATAAATATCAAAATATAAATCTAATACGTTTGCACACTTTCCCAACGCGTCACACATTACACATGCCGCCCTCCGACTTCCGACATCCCACTTCCGCTCTCTGCGAAAATATCGATCTGTAACAATTGCCCCCAGAAATGTGCGGAATAATATTTGCGGATGAAATATACCAACCGAATCCAGCCTGCTCGAGGCTAGTGGTTCGAGGCCCGAGGCTCGGCTCGGCTCGATTGATTTGTTTTCCTTTTCTTATTGCTGGCGCCGACCAGCAATCAATTGGCCCTAGACACATGTGTGTGTTTAATGCCGAATCGGTCATTGCCAAATTGCCAATAATGAGTGCTATATATGGACCCATGCCATATATGGACCCGCTGCGATTCATTTGTTCGATGGGAAGCAAAAATTGCTGGGGCCAGAGTTAGGCTTGGCACTTTATCAGCATTAAAGTGCGCCGAAATGTAATTAGGAGGTGAATTTGCGACCCTTGATGGCAGGACACGCAGGTCGTAGAATCACGCCTCGGCCGACAGATGGCGCTTGCAGGAGGGAGAAGCAACACAATCGAAATCAACAAATAGAGCCCGAAACGTGCGTCTCACGTAAATCTCATTTAAATTTCTTTTTGGAGCACAAAACTTCAATAAGCGGGTCCCCCCACAAAATACGAGCATCTCGGTGTGTCCCATGTAGTATGTGGGTGCGTGTGAGTGTGGGTGTATGTGTGGGCGTATACCAAAACACCAACTACAAATACTCTAGGAAAAAATATGTTGATTAAAATTGCGACTGTGGCATACCCATTATATTTATCTTTCGTTACTTTTTGAATGTTTGCTTTTCTTATACCCTAATACTAATCTTAAATTTGTAGGGTATAATAAATTTGTGCAATTGTGAGTAACAGGCTGAACAATTCCTGATCAGCTCAAAGGCGGATTTAGAATGAAGGTCCGCGCATTTCAAACGCAGCTTCAAGCCTGTTTTCAAATTGGGAAGCACGCTCCATTCGACGAATTATATATAATAGCCACAACTATCATGCTAGAGTCTTAAAATTTGGTATATAGATGCGCATAGAGTCTATAAAGAAATTGGCTTCCAATTTTGTTTCACCATAATACCAATTCACGAAATTCCAAAATCAGTGTATACAATGAACATTTCTTAACATCATGATTTCAGTTAAAGGTTACATATTTATGACTAGAACGTAAGGCTATCCTGAAAATTACAAAACGATACGTTAAAAAACACGGCAGTTGTATGATGTCAAATTTGGTCAAAATGGCTAAAAATGGCCAAAGGTGAAATATAGATTATGTCACGTGTCAGTGGATCAACGCTCTATCTATCTTTCTGAGCCCTATATATAAGGGACAACGCGGACGTTACATGTTGTCAGCCAAAATTATATACACCTTTTTAGCCAGTTTGTGTGCAAGGGGTATAAAAGAGAGCAGGTGACAAATGCATTGGACCAAAAATTGAAACCTTACCTGACACTTTGTTAAGCAACTTTGTTCTGTAGTCGTAAGCTCTCAGCGGATCATAAACAAAGGAATTTCTGATGAACATCAAATCGACAGACGAGTTCTGCCGCTCAGAGGCTTTGGCAGTTATCAATCTATCGTTGTAGTTCTCAGAGTTTCCCGTAGCGAAATATCTTTTGACAACATAAGTAAGCATTTGACGTAGAATTTTAAAGTAAAAAATGATTCCTCTTTTCGAACAAAATCGAAGAAATCCTTCAAGGGGAGTTGTGCATCATTCACATATCATTATATAGAAATTGCCAAATGTCGACAATTCCGAATTAGGACTACTGTTCAGCCGGTTGAATGTTGATCTAAGGAGTGTAAAGTCAGCATTATGACAAGGAATAGGAATTTCTTTGGAAATTTTTGAAATCTATCTTCAATGAGTGAACTATAAACCTCACTTTTTTTTGTTCTATAAAATTTACAGGTTGTATCACTCTCTGCAATAACTTTACGTGTTTATTTTCACCATCGCGATTGAATTCCACTTAAATATTACAATTTCATTATCTGGAAAAGAGAGTGCCGCGCACAACACCGGATACAAAAATGTTAACGTCAACATTTTCCAACATTTTTCATTCGCCAACGTCCCCATAGAATACCCAAATGTAAGCCCAAGCAGCAGACCCCACAATTCCAAAGCCCCGTACCCGCAGCGGTTCACCCTTTTGTCGGTCTGACCTCCGTCTGACAATAGCTGCTCTCCTCTTAGGCAAATAAGCAATTTGGGAATGAGGTCAACCCGTCCAAACAATTCCCGTTCCGTGATGCTGACGGGGCCTGGACCCAGAAGATAACACCTTTGAGGCAACGAATACCAATTAAATGTATAACATTAAGCGCGGTCTCCATTGAGCACAAAAAACTCAACTAAAACACAGTTTACACGTCAAATATTTGGTCATAAATGAGTTAAGTGGCAACTCTGTCAAGTGCTCCAAGTGTACTCCACGGTTCACAAGAGTTGTCGAATTCAGAAAAATTATTACCAGATTGATAAATAAGCTTTTCCCCTCAAAAAATGTTATGAATGGACTTTGGTTTTTGCTGAACTTTTTCAAGAGTTGATTACAAATTTATAAGGAAATAAGCATACATGTTCAAAGCCGACTCGTTCAATAGCTAGAATGCATACGTAACATAGGAGTAGAGTTTGTAGAGTTCGTTTTTCGATAAAAAATGGTCATAACTATATCATTTATAGAACAATTAACACCAAATTTCGTATATAGGGTCATAATTAAAAACTGCAGAATGGAATTTCCCAAAATTTTGATACATCGTGCATTTTCCCGGAAAGTGACGAAATGTATATAACAGCCGCAATTTTTATGATAGAGTCATGAAATTTGGCATGTAGGTGTCCATAGATCTTATACAGAAAGTGGCATCAAAATTTTTTTTCCATCCCAAATTGGTCCCCTCAAATTAAATAAGTGCTTATAATTTCTACAATCCTTATCAAAGATTCAAATGAAAATGATTTCAGATTTATGACGATGTCATTAACCAATTCTTAAAACTTCAGAACAATCGGATCATAAACACCTAAGTTATAAGATCAGAAATGGCGGAAAATGGGCCAAAATGGCAAAAGGTGAAAAATGCATTATGTGACCTGGCGGCTAAACGTATATAACTGGAAGCACGAAATTTGGCATGTAGGTTCGCATTGACTATATGCAAAATGCGGTTTCTCAATTTATTTCAAGTGGATCGGATAATAAACACAGAAGTTATTCACAAAAGACGGTAAAAAGTCACATATGGAGAGGCCGGATGACGCAGCGCCGACTTCAGCGCACGCTGCATAATCAGGGTATCTCGTAGTCGAGCTCACTCGACTAGAGCTTTCTAACTTGTTTTCTGTTGTGTGTTGACAAAGTGCTACCATCGGGCTTGTATGATAGGAAACATACTTCGAACCATAATAAATGTGGCGAACTATGAGTAAAATTGAGCCATAAACATCCAAGTTTTATTGAAATAAATGCGAAATTTTGTCTATCCATAAATAAAACAAGTCTCAATCGCACCCAGCAGTTCGAAAAAGTAAAAAGCAGAATATCCAAATGGCAATTTGGATTCAGGAGGAATCACGGTCTCGCCGGCACCGCGTGATAAACTTCGCCTAAAATGCTATGGAGCAGAAGATGTACTCAGTAGAATTATTTATGAATATCAATCAAGCATTTGATAGAGTATGGCACGATGGTCTGTTACATGTATTAAAGGGTATTCTTATTCTAGAGCTGTTCCAGTTAGTCTCCAGCTTCCTGCTTGGGAAAAGTTTTAAAGTAGTCATGGAAGACTGCCTCAAGGAAGCGTTATGGGTCCCATGCTATATACTTGTTACACAGAATATATTAAGATAAAAGGGCTTATCTGGTCCATATGAGTTCCTATATTACCTCGGCGTTCTATTGGAGAGAAGGCTTACTTTCAAGATGCACACAACCGTGGTCCACAAGGCAGCCTTTTAGGAAGAAGCTTTCTTTGTATAATAAGGTTAAAATATACAAGTCGATCCTAAACTTCATAACCTGCTGCAATAACCAATCTAAATAAAAAAGAAGTCGCGCAAGCCAAGATCCTTCGCAAGATATGTAATGCCCCTTGGTATATAGAAACTATGAGCGGAGAAATTCCAGTCATCGCAACCCGTTAGCGAGACGGCTAAGAAATAGTCCGAGGGTATGTAAATTTCAAAAGCCCCACGCACAGGACCTTCCAAAGAGGAATAAAATATATATAAATACATAAAATAAACCCCAAAATGTAGGCTACGATAAAGGTCAATCCGCCTACATATTATATAATCTTTTCATTTTCATCAGATTTTTGCAATAAACGAATTTCAGTTCCCTAAATCATTTGTTTTTAATTAAATATATAAGCTTAAGAGACATCACCATCTATTTATTGACATTTAGTGACCTAAGGTAGGCGCATTTAGTAGTTCGAATCTGTCAGGTCAGAGAACAATAGACCTCCCGTAAACAGTCGGGGGTTGGTGGCTTGTTCCATCGCTCTGTTGGATACTCCCTTTCACTTGAATGCCTAGGTGAAAGCCCACCTGAGGCTCAGTCGAGTTGGTGATAGATAGGGTGGTAATTAGGGACACTTAGCAAACGGATATACGAATATCTTGGAACTTCGAGCATAGACCCAGCGAATTTTATACACATATTGAAGTAGAATTGAACCGAATATTATATATGGTTTACTATTAAGTTACACTCATTTTTTTAGAAGGAATCTCGATTTACAAAGATGCAATTATACGTAGCAAAATTTTAAAATTCCTGGAAACAATGCCGACTTAAGTTTTGAGCTAAAGATAGGACGTTATGCATTCCATAGTTTTCACGACTTGAAGCTGAAGGATGTGGAGAGTATTTCACACATACTGTCAATACTGTCAATATTTGTCAGTAAGTGATTACGTAATAATGTTTCCGTGATATTTGGAACGTGATTCAATTACAAATAGCTCTCACATCGGTTTAGAATTGTAAGTATTTTCCTCAATTATTTTGAGACCCGACGGAAGCCCCTCACTTTAATTGAAAGCTACAATTTCATCATGCGTGATGGAGTGAGGCTGAGTCATGGATTCCTCTCCTTTTCACATGTTCATTACATCGCATGCGGAAACCAAAAACAATGGGAACAGCTTTGGAATCGATAAACAACAACTAACATAGGACATGTGGAGGGCACACAAGAGGTTTACTTAGCAAATAGCAAATTCGAAAAGAAAGCTGAAATCTGTATGGTATATAACGACGGGATAATCTTAATTCTGCAAGGATTACATATATTAGTTTTTATACCAATTAATTTCTGATTATGTGTGAATTGTTCAGAAATTACATTAAATACCAATAATATTCAAAATATCAAGAGAAGTGAGTCGACTGCAATTCAATATTCCAACCATCCAGACAATTTTTTACCGAGCTTCAACGGAAATGTTAAGTTAAGGGTAAATTCAAGCCGTAAATTCTTTCCGCTCGCCGTATCTGGCGAATCAAGAATATCGTCAAAGTAAGTGCTATGGGAATTTCAGGACCGGACACTAGGCGCCCAAAAGAGCGCTTCCGGAGGTGGATTCAATTGTGCCGGATGGATTACTAGGAAAGAGCCTAATAAACATCGAAAGATAGATTAGCAAAACTTTTCTACTTTAAGGCTTCTGTAATGAGCTGACTGACGGTTTTTATGGCCAAATGGTTAATGACAACTTTGGCTCTAAATTACTCGACATGAAAGTTTTTCGATTATTATGCCCTGTTCCCATTTGAAAATTTGAAGAGGCTTGATCAATAGCCGAGTCGGTATAGCCATGTCCGCTAGACAGTCCGTAGGGATTTGTAACTCTAAATTTGAAGACCCATACACAGATTAAGTTTGTTTTTAATTTTGGGTGCCGCGCCTCATCGGCCTAATGGCCATAATTTTGGAATTTATAGAGCTAACGACGTCAAATTTGGTATAAAGATATATTTATATAGTAACTAAAGAATGGAATTTTACACAAATTTGATACACCCCCACATTTTACCGGAAAGTAAGGAAATGTATCTAGCAGCCACAATTTTTATGCTAGAGTTATGAAATTGGGTATGTATTTGGGTATAAAATGACTATGTCATAAAGATATCCTGAATATCTTTGATCAAATTTTCGATTAAACTATGATTTTCAATATATATTTTGGATAGTGTTTGCCAAAGTTATACCGCACGCTGCCCAGCGGTATAAGTATGTGTTGTAACGGTTACTCTTGACTGGGATCAGGGTATCTCGCAGTCGAGCACTCTTGTTATACTAAGATTTGTTTGACATTTATACCTTGATCCTGAAGAAGGGGCATTTACATTTTCTGTATGAATTCTGTATTCTTAAATAAGTATTTTAACTATAAAGTCTGTAGGTCTTTGACAATTCAACGCATTTCAAAACATTGTAACTATTTTCATATATTTTATTCTCGGATTATTTGAATGATACGGCTTTGATATGCAGGACCAGTTGGACTTTAAATTCTCATTTGTCGTAACTAAAGACGAGCTCGTTTTCCATAAACACTTTATGACAATATTATTATGGCGATTGTTTTTATTATACTCATAGGGAATTCAGTCATATTTTCGGGCTGCCCATTTTTTGATTTATGTTGTTATGTCTGACATTTTATGGTCGACTGTCAGTTTATAGCTTTTCATTTTATACGCTTTCCAAACACAACATAATAGTACATTCACTTTATCCTAACGCTTGTAACACATCACAAGAAATCATCCCCATCAGAAATATAGTAAATACCGTATGTTTCGAGGTTCCCTAGAGATGGTGCCTATTTGTCGGATGTATATATCATATCTGTAATGTTTTTTGTGCAAAATTGAGCTTGCACTAATTTTCTATACTGTGCAGCGGCCTACTTTAGGGTATAATATCTTCGGTGAGCCGATGAAAATTGGCTTCCCTTAACTCTGTTTTCGCCTTTGACTTTGTTTTGTCTTTGAAGAGTCGGAATAAAATCATTTTGAGCAAATGAAATGATGTAAATGTCGCTTATTTTCTGCTTAGCAGGATGTCGCCCGGAATTGCTCATGGAACGTCCGACGGTTGGAATCCCATTTGCCCTTCCTAATTTACCTGACTCCAATATAATTCAAGCGTCATTGGAAATGCTCGGCTAAGTATTTATAAGCTGCATCAATCAACAAAATTAGGTGTAAGCTGCCTATGACTATTTTGGAATAAGTGGAAAACGGATTTTGAAGTTTTAAGAACTCGAAATGTTGTACGCATTTGGGATATTAAAAGTTTTTGTTTTCGAAATTTCGGGGTTGTTTGATAAATTAATCTACCGAATACATTTTCTTTAAAGATTACTTGACTTCAAATATTTTATAGAAGATCAGTATCGACAATTTGCCAATGGGTATTATGTTCGTATTCGTGTTAAGTTTGTTAAGAAGCAAAAACCATTTAATGGTCTTTTTCAACCAGTTTCTGATTAATCGTTGAAAGAAATGAGATGACAAGTGTTGAAAAGTGGATCTCTTTCGTCAAACGGTCTTCTAACCAGGATTGGCGGCTCTCAAGGTTCGGTAAGATTGGCAAGTCCCAGAAATTTCAACGTTTATAGGAAGAGAATTGGGTTGCATTAGGACAACGCAGAACCACACACATCGATAGCGGCTCATCCAAAACAATGAGACCTTACCGAGGGGCTCATATGCATTCATTCTTACGAACCTTAGGCGATTGAAGTGCGATTCCATCAAATTTTCGAGCAAAACTTCTAACTATGGTAAATAAAACCTTCAATTTACATTAAACCTTCAATTTAATGTAAAAAATAATGGGTTTTTACCAATATGTTACTATGTTACAACAACTACCTGCAACATCTAAGAGTTGTAATCTAATGCTTATGGACACGGCGGATCTATACCTTTTTGTCAAATATTCTCATTAATAATTTTTTCAAAATGAATCGGCCTGTAAATTCGGCTACTGAACCTTTTCAGCAAATCCCATTCTATTATTAACTTATACTTTATACTGTATAAAAGTCAATTGAATAACGAACGAGATGCTGAACAAATAATACAATGTGCTGGACTTGAAGATACCGTGTACTCTTTGCCTGTACACATCGTACACGTTGTAAAGTCACTTCCGCTTTGGAAGTTACACTAGGCGAATGGGTTAAATATGTAAAATTGATCAATAAACTGTTCAAAATTTATGAGTTCTTGTCCGGAATCAACGAACATTGGCCAAGCAGTGTCCTAGTCGAACACTCTTTGCCAAAGCGTTTCATCTTGGTATTATTGATTGTTAGTGAGTTACCGCCTGAGGGAAGCTGAGGAAATGGTATTAAAATCATTATTACGTTCGTTCTTGTTGTCGTCAAGGCAATCTTCTTCTCCTTCCTCCTCATCTTCATCTTTCTGAAACGTTGCCATCATCGTTCATCATTCAGCAGACTAATTCGAAGGAGAGGAACATGCGTGGCCGTCGGCGCCTTTTTAAATTGAGTAATAATATTATATTATATTTTCAGATCTTAGAAGTATTATTAATATTAATTTGGATTTAAAATTCAATTGGATATTTGACTTTGTGGGTTTATACGAAAAGCCAAGGGCGAATCGACTGACAAAATATTTTCAAAAAAACAAAATATATATATGTATATATATTTGGGCATATAACGACTTTTCGCTGCGTTCATTTATTTCATTTCCATTTTCGGTGTGTTTTGCCCATTCAATTTGCCCGATTTGCCAGGTTACAGAAAAAGCAATGGCCAAGCACCTTTCAAAAACAGGAAATTTCTCAAATTGAATTCAGTGATTTCCGTAGCTTCTTGTTCAGACTTTGGACAACTGTCCGCCCGACTGCTTACTGCTTAGGTGTTCTCACCCTTTATTTTGGGCTTCCACTTTGCATTCGCAATTTCGCATTTGGCCTGTCGTCGCGTCGAGCGTTTTCGGGGGGTTCCCAACCTTCTTCCTTTTCTTCCTTCTTCCTTCTGCCACCCGCAGCGCAGATACGTCACTCCAAGTGCATTTTAATGGATTTTCGGTTTGAAGTGTCCAAATATTGAAAAGACAACTGCATTAATATTTCGAGCCCCACAACCCCATCATCATTGTGCGACCGATAATCATAGTTCTTTTATGCTCTTGAAAGTTCTCTTATTTCCAGGTTTTCCATTAGTTTTGCAAAGAGTTTCGATTAGATTGCCTTTCATTTATACCAATGCAATCACTTTAACGGAATGACAATACCAGAAGGCGACAACAATTCAAAGAGTGTTGGTGGAATAGTGGATGGCGCACGAGGTCGTGGGTTCGAGCCCCACTTATGTCGAGGGAACATTACCAGTGTTTTCGTCACTCTTAAGCATTGTGCCCGTTTGGGAATAGCATAATTGCTAAGATATAACCCATTTTCATGCTCTGAACACACAATATCTGAAACACCACAGGAACTTATGACATCAGGTATATTACCAGATCGATTAACAATCAAAAGTGAATACTGAAATCGATGCAAAAAGTGTTTGTTGGAAGGTCGTAAATTCTCTGACAGATTATGTAGGTGTGTTAAACAATTAAAAATCTATTTTGTGCAGGTTGCAACCTTTAACCTATTACATCTTCCACGCTTGAAAATGTCATGAGTATAAAATAATTTATTGTATTATAAGTTACAACCAGAGATATATATTTATATCGGATTGTTATGCATTGATTTCAAAGCGTTCTCCATCCAATCCAACATGGTTAGAACCACTTTTGCGGATGTTTGCACTATCCGGACAACAACGCACTATATGACAAATAAGTGAAAATTATTTTTAGGAAATAGGTGGGATTTATCAGTAAAAAGGGGGCTGCTTTTATAGGAATCCTTTCTCCATGGGAATCATTATGTTTCTGCAAAGGGTATGTCAATCAGTGTCCTTCCCGCATCGATGATTGACCTCGCTGCGTTACCGGGAACAGGTTCCCCGTCAATAAAGCTCTTCCACGTAAAACCACTAACATGACGGTCATAATATTTCAAAACTAGCTTCCGCGCCAGAGATATTACGCCCCCGAGCCTTAAACACTTGCATTAATCGTCCAATCGTCCATTACCACGAATTTCACATTCACCAGAAAGGCACTTTTTCGATGTCATTCGATATCTAACATATTTACAACTAAAGACTTTTGGCTAGACTAACTGCTTAACAATGTCTCCATCCGATTAAGTAAGGGCCTTTAGACCACCTCTACTCTAACTTAAGATCCACGTACGCCTCCTACCTAATCTATGCTATATGCTATGACCCCATGGCTCAACGAGCATACCTTTTCCAACAAAGTTTCCAATATAAACAAGCGGAGCGGGGACAATCAATTCACCGTCCTAGAGTATCCTTTACGCAAGAGTTCATATATGTAAATAATATCTTGTGCAATAGCAATTAGCTTCAATGAACAGGGACGGCTTTAATTAGTTATTGTTAGAACGGGTAAACTGTGTATACTTATTCCCTGTATTTTGATGGGTTCATCATGGTATGAAAATCATAACAAACTCGCTTGATTAATTTTCATTTTCTTTTTTCCACAACTTTTTGAGGTCCCGAAACTTTTGCATTAATTTATGGGAGCAATGGAAAGTGTTGGAAGCCGCAAAAGCAACGACCCTAAAACGGAACCAAGCCTGAAACGGAAATTTGCCAATTTTGATATGCAAATAATTCGCCAAGGCGATTCGCAAAGTTTTCCTAAGAAAAAAGTCGAAAGCGGGGGAAACAAAAAAGCACAAACAACCGAGAACAACAATAACATTAGAATTCGAACCAAAAACTTCGCCGCGCAGGTGTTCCCAAAAAAATTATTGAAAAAGTAATAAAACAACTGAACGCCCCAGATATGGGTAGCCCCATGAAAACAATTAAGGCATTTGACGAAATGTAAAAAACTTCTGACAGGAATTTTCGAATAAATAACTATGATAAGTAATTTCAAAGAAATAGGAAAATGAGATTTTATGGGCAAATTTAGGATCTAGACGTAACTGTATCGTGCTAAATTATGAATCATTATGTTAAGAACTGTAGAATTTCTGGACACCTAATAAATTTCCGGAATACCCTATTATGATGAAAACTAATTTGATACATTCTGTAGAGAATACAAGCTCATCTATATACCAAATTTCATAACTCTGGGGTGTATCAAAATTTCAAAAGATATTTCATTCTGCATTTATAAACGCACACAGTTGTGGTCAATTTATTGAAAAATGTTTCGGGGCGCATCATTCTTCACGCTGAGTATCTAGTTTATATAATCTCGAAGATCAATGCGTTTACACGGACAGAACTAAGTCGTCTCGGCTATTGATTCTGATCAAGAATAAATACAGTTTATGAAGTTCTTAAAAAACACGAGCACATCCAATTTTAGCTAAATTATGAAATTGATATTGGAGCTTCGGTGGACCAGTGGATAGCGCACTATTCTGCCAAACAAGAGGTACGAGTTCGAGTCCCTCTCAAATCGATATAGACATGACCTTCCTAGAAAAACTAGGTTGTAGCGTAGGATTTGAAATCCACCCACGTAAAAAAACTTCTTCAGCGAAGGAAGCCAGAAATAAATAAAAAATTGCTTCAGGTTTTGACCTGATAGGGTTGTTATGGCCATGTAATAATAATGAAATTGATATTTATATTCATTCTAAACAAAATTGAATTACTTTAGTGTACATTAGGCACCATTAGATACCTTCGGAATGGTCACTTATGTCAGTATTCTTTCTCTTGTAAGGACAGGAACTGGTTGGATACTACTAAATGTCGCGTTAACCCATGTTTTTCAAGCTATTGGATTCAAATTTCATACCCATTTATATTTACTAAAGCTTCCAAAAGAGCACGAACTCTGCGACATGCCGAAGATAATCCTTGCTTACCTTATTATCAACAATAATCAAAGAGTATAGAATATGCACATTGTCCTGAAATCATTGTAATCTCTGAAACCTTGAAAGCATTTCACTAGCACAGTTGGACATAATGAACTTTCTTAACATACATCGACATTAGTCCGTTTGATGATGTATTCCATTGTCATTTGCTCAAAATTTGCTCGTAGCACCAATATATTGCTTCTGAAGAAAATTACAGGAAGTTAACCCATTATTCAGCAATAAAATTAGACTCTAGGTCAAAACAGAGGGGCTTGACGAACCTGAAGTGCCTTAGATTTATATAGTATGGAATGGGCTGCTTTAAAAATAAATCAAATTTAATATTTCGCTAAGATAATTTGCAGGGGGCACTACCTTTGTGGGGTCTAGAGTCGCTTTTGAAGGCCATTATTCTCCGGGTGCTCAACAACACCCTGAAGTACTTACGCTCACTTACACGCACTTCGCCCATAATACATAATTGCAAATTAACCTTTTTCTGATTTTCTTCTCTACACTCGTAAAAAAATCTCGCTGCCTTAAGCAGCGCAACAGGAGCAGAAGCCCAGGAGCAGGAGAGGAGCAGGAGAGGAGCAGGAGCAGGAACTGGAGCAGGAGCTGCAGGGAAAGCAAAGGAAAACGTAAAAGCACACTCGGAGCCAAAGCCAGAGTCAGAACCAAAATCAGGAACGGAGGCAACACAAGCGCAAATAAGTGTAATTTTATTTTCGTAACAGGACGACAAGGACACAGGCCACGGAACAGAGAACACAGAACACAGAACACAGGGACTCAGAACACAGGACTCGGAGAACACAGAACACATTCAGGCACACACACAAAGGACATGTGCACAACCGTAAGCTGGCGAACTGGCGAATTGGCGAACTGGCAAACTGGCGGATTGGCGAACTGGCAAGGGCTCCAGGGCGTGTTCCGTACTGCCGATCTACCTGTTGATGAAGCTACTCAACTGAGCATTAAGTCGGCAGAATTATTGAGTTTACCATTTTCGCCAAATAAACAAAGGACGGCGAAAGAAGTGTGATGTGCGCCTCAAAGGCATGCGGCCAGAGGGCCGTGGGCCGTGGTCCGTGGGCCGGGGGAAAACCGAAAGTTATTAACATAGAGCACCACGGGGAAAGTCAACAGAGTTTTGCCGACAAAACCGAAAAAGAGACATTTCAGTTGAATAATAAATTAAGTCAAATTGCCAAAAATCATATTCAAAGGGATTTCACGGTACGAAAATTTGGGGGATAATTTTTTTTTTTTTTTATCATTCATAAAGTGGTCATTCAAAGTGTCTGCACGACCCATAGTGTTCTCTTATAAACGTCCTGACTGAATTTGCGTTAATCATCATACTCTTTCCGCTGAGAATAGTATTATAGACAACTACCGACAGACTGCAGAATGGTCAGGATAAAAAAAATCGATCTAGCCATGTCCGTACGTCTGTACATCTTACCATATTCAGTTTATATTGATTAAATTTAGCATACTTTTCAGAACCGGATAAAAAATTCGAAATTCCGAAAAATTTCCCTGTTTAACCCCACAAAGCCGGGAATAACTCATTATTGCAATATGCATCACAACATGGAATACGAAAAAATTCACTTCATTCTGATGATATGATATGATGATGATATGTATGTCAACTTTGAAATTTTCGAGATCTTGTGCTCATTATAGAATACATAGTATTCAAACCCAGTAAAATTAGCCAAATATCAGAAAATATAATTGTATTATATTTGGCAGAGAATCAAAGCTTCGTTGAGTCAGAGATATGCTGGCTCACTTGTTTTTTATATACTTTTTATGTCGCAGACGTTTCTGGTTCTTCTTGTTATTACTGGGAAAAGCGTCGAGCAAAGCTCCTGCCAGAGGCAAGCAATGCTCCTTTAAGATGTTAAATGCCAAAGGAAAATAAACAGACACAAAAATACTGAACGAAGGAAGGAAGGAATTTATTACCATTACCAAAAGCTGACATGTAAGAAGGCTTCGGAGGGCCCTCGGCCCTCGACGCCGGTCCTTAACTAACTAGCAGACCTCGGGGATTAAGATACTCTAATCCCACAAGCAGATAATACCAAGTTTTAGCTACACTCTAGTTTATTTTTACTTCCTGTCGCCAATGGATACTTGTCTCTAGCATGTCTCGCACACTTTTCACGTTTCATGTTGAATAAATCCATTTTCATTATATCATATTTTGCTTAATATCATATTAAAGCTAATCCTCAAATGGAGCACAGATGCGAAAGGAAGTTACAAAGGCACACCACATGTTTACCGACTGTAATAAAGTTAATTGCTCTGACAACTTTGCCAAGAGGCAGCCAACCGCGGAGAGTCGGAACAGTCAGTCCATGGACATGGGACAGGAAATGAAATTGGAACTGTGAGACTGTCAAACTGTGGGACTTTGAGACTGTGACTAGGATATAATATAAATATATATATTTACAGGTTGAAACCTGGCCACAAATCAATTATATCAACTGTGAATATATCGTATATCTTATAGTATTCGGAATGGCGATATTCCATTAGCTTGTTGGGCTTATAACCGACCAATTACCCAAAATGGTATTACAATAAAATGCTTAGCTAAGATTTCGGGTCTTGTGTGGATTTTCTGGCGTTTCAATTAGTTGGGACCGAATTGAAACCCTCCCCCCAATAACAGAACCAGAACCAGAACCAGAACCAGCCTGCCGACTGTAATGAGAAAAATTTCAATTGTCTTTGTTACGATTGCCAGACTTCAGTCATTTTACAGTATGGGCAATAAAAGGAAACTTTGTTGGCCTTTTATGCGTGGCAATTTGGGTGATAAAGAAGTTAAAATGTGTTTGGCCTCGGAATTCTCGGTTCGGAGTCGAAATTTAGTCGAAATTTAGGCGCGTGTTGTGCTCATTCCGGGCCCGGAGAGGAGAAAGAGGGAGCATTCGCGTTGGCGTTGGCGTTGTGCAAATGACAAAATAAGTTTGTATAGTACAATTGGCATTCGCTCGGAGCTCTAAATGGATTTGACATGCGTTAATTAAGTTCCTTGTACGGAATTCACCTGCAGACAAATTTCGGTTCGCTTCCGTTGGGGTCCCGGAGTTACGAGTACCTGTGCGCGCGGCATTAACTTAAGTGTGGCTGTATTATTTTTAGCCAGTTCATTTGTAGCTTTTCGGTGTCCTCCGGTAGTTAAAATCAATTTCAAGCCAGCCGCCAGCCGTTTGCCGCTACGGAATATGCAAATGCGAAATGAACGTTTCCGTCTCCGTCTCCGTTTCAGTCTCCTCCGTTCCGGCATCTGCGCAGCAGCTCCCACAATTGCCTGGGACCAGAACCCTTTAGGCGGGCCCTCTTAATTGCACGCATGGAATTCTTATTCGAGTCGGGCCACGCCGTACACCCGCCGTACGCCGTAGGACCAGCAGGAGACGAGGCTGTGCCGTGGAACGGCAGACAGCTTATAACAAACCAAACGTGAAAACCGCAAGAGACCCAGAAACTCTTTTTATGGCCCAACCGGTACGAGTTCTCAAACGGTCACACCGATACACACACCGACACACCGACACACCGACACACACTCCCTAACAAATGGACATTTAAAAGGTATTCGAAATGCAAGTTAAATAACGCCCCAAAGTATGCAAAGCACAAATAACATAAAAATTTTTGCAGCACCGTAAAAACCCAACCCAAAAGTCCGAGCACACACACGCACACATACCCTAGAATCTAGTCGAATTAAGTATCCTCTAAAGGTCTAAAGGTCGCCCAACTCCCTCTCCCCGGAATGCTCAGGAACAGCTAAACGTCTGCATTCCACTTAACCTCTGTCGTTTTTTCAGTTTTTTTTTTTAAATCAATATACCCCTTTTATGCATTCTCAATGATTTGAGGGTAGAAAAAGTAAAATAAAATATAAAATCTGCCGGCTTGTGCAACTTTCCGCTAAACACCTCACCTCAGACCTCCTCATCAAAGACGCGTCTGTCCCATGCAAATTAGCCCCTGGGCGTGGAGGTTGCGTATGCAAATTTCTAACTGGCTTATGCTATACGCACGTACATATACATCCATACATCCTTACATCCTTACATACATACAATATCATACAATATCATACATGTGTATTATTCATACGCCGGGGAGGCCCACAAAAAATTACCCAACTTGAAGCGCCCAAAACTTTTAATATCCCTGCATTTACTTTATATGCGTATTTTTTGAGTGCGCTCTGCTCGAACCCCACACTCCGAACCCTGAACCCCGAACCCCGAACCCCGAACCCCGAGTCTTTTACTAATTCATGTGTAAAAATAAAAATCAGTCAAAATAAAACGACCATCCATATCCTTTTGAATGTGAAGTACTACCGATTAATTGTCATATTATTATTTTGGAAATCACAGTTTCTCCCGAAAAGGCCCCCTTTTTATAGGGAGGAGAAGGAGGAAGGCATCTCCCAACCCATAAACGAACCCATCGACATCAGAGACTATGATATATAGGTGTGTTTGCTATTCATTTTTTAGTTTTGACTGGTAAAGTCCCTTCGACTGAGAAGATATGAAGAATATGGAGTGCTTATTCTGTCTCATAAGAAAACGACTCATACGATAAGAATGTGGATTGTTAGCCATATTAAAGAAAACTTGCCACAATCCCCCGCAATCAAAATAATCATTTGTGGGTGTTGTAAAAGGGGGGACAAACGGATAAAGACAGCTGGTATTTCTCAAGGAATGACAAATTTTGGAAGCAGAAGCTACAAAAAATAATGGAATACCAAATCAGTCCCAAATTTGGAAGATAGAGTTAAACAAAAGAGCATATCAACTTGATCCCAAATAATAATTTAAATGTTGTTTTTGCTTTAGTGTGCCAATAATTTTGTTCTTTCAGAATAAGCACTTGTTTTATTTTTTGCCGATTTCGGAAGTTCAAAGAGCTAGAACCTTCAAACTTGGTACAACATTCTCACCATTTGATGATATCACGCCCTACTCGCTGTTTTGCATTTATAGAACTGTTAGTACCAAAATTGGTAGAAAAGGTTATGAATATAAGATGCAGAATGGAATTTCCCATGTGCACCCTACCATTTTCTCGCAAAGTAAGGAACTACTTATAACAGCCACAATAATCGTGCAAGAAATATAAAATGTTATATGGAGATGGGCACTGATTCTTTGACGAAATTGGTACCAACATCTTCTGGTAATTAAATATGCCCGTAAAGTACAGTACACAATGATTTCAGAATATATATTTATGACGGAAGGGTTTGTACAAGCTGTTGAAAACGGGCCAAAGTGGCAAAGGTGGTGTAGGGATTATTCAATTGCTAACTTAAATGGGTCCGTATATATAAAGTGCAAAATGATTTTTCCAAAAATTTTTGATGCGAAGACCCCCAGAAATTCTATAAAATGTATTAGCAGGTGCAACTGTATTATACGATTGGTCTTGAGCTTCCTTACTGAGCATAGAAAATTGCATAAGAGAATGTATAGCCTGTTCCAAGAAGATGCCTGGCGGTGTTTTGGCACTTCTCAAATTGACATATGTATATCAAATATGGACAAAAATAACAATAATATCCCCGACGGTATTCCAATAAGAGAAAAACCGTAGAAGCAAACCGGAAAAGGGCTTGGTGTGCAGTTACAGAAAGGTTAAGTAATCTCCGTTTGTATCAGATATTTTAACAATATCTACGACTTTGGAGATTTACGTGGTGTGCGGATTAAAGCACTTTGGAATGCGGAATATGAAAAGTTATCGCCGTAGCCATATAGTCTTTAAAGGAAAACATTTAACGAGAAGCCAAACTTTATTAGTGCTGCTCAGTGGCTGCCAATTAGGCCAAAAACAGCAGTCGAAACCGGTCCCAGTCGGAGTCGCAGGAGTCGTAGGAGTCGCAGGAGTCACAGACCCAGTCCAGTTACTGTCAGGTTGCCCGGGGCCAACCAGGGCAGTTTTCGGCATTGGACTGAACGGAGGGATACAAAAACGACCAAAAAGTTTATGCATATTAAACAGTTATACAAGCGCGTTGCTTTTGGGATTGCTCCTTTTCGTCTCTGACTCGAACTCTGCCGCTGACTCGGTCGCCGCCTCCGGCTCCGTCTGCAACAAAAACAAGTGAATCAGAACGAACGTGAAACCGAGAGGGAAACGATGGCACGGACAGTGGTGATGTGGATGGGAGGGAAGGTACGGAAGGTACGGGAGGTACGGGAGATACGGGAGGTACGGGAGGTACGGAAGGTACAGAAGGTTCAGGAGGGACAAGGGAATAAAATGAAAGAAGAAAGTAAGAGCTTCCAGCGAATGCGTGTGTGTACAGGAAATGAGCGTCATGTATGCGGAAATTTCACATTACAAATTATGCAAATCACATACGCCCTGATTACTTCACATTTTATTTTCATTTGCGTTACGGAACGGCAGGGTACGGTACGGCACGCCCACACTATTATCCTCGCAAGGGTGAAACCCGAATCAACTCGCGATTTCTGTGGATATTGACAATTCATTTTCTAAACAGAAAATCTGTTCTCCACATCAACACTCAACACTCAGCGTTTTTCCCCATCATCCACTACAAGTTCCAAATGAATGCACTTCAATTCGACAGACGATTATTTACTTAAAGTCTGTTTTGGGGCGTGGTCCACCAGACAAGCACAACCCAAAGAACAAGATAAAGCGTAACAGTCAGTCGAGAGGACTCGACTGCGAAATACCCGATTAGGAGGACTTCCTGAAGCCAAATTGATGAGGAGCTATGTAGCCTGACACCTGTGGTAGTTCCATAAAACGAGATAGCAAAATGCGCTGAAAACCCTTAACCAAAAATTAAGCAACTCCTTTGAAAAGTTGTGCATCTTCATTTCCTTCGAATAACAACGGAAGATGGTTAGATGACAATTGACTAAGAATTTGAACCATTATCTGATGCTGTCTGAATCCTTTAGAGACGCCGAATTTTATGACATTGGGAGTGGCATTTGCTCGAAAAAGCGGTAGAAGGTACTTTCTCCAGAAACGACTATGTCAATGCCATTATAAGCTAGGTTAGAAAAAAGAACCCTGAAGAACTTGAACTTTGCACTAAGGTTTGAGAATGGAATGGCCTGCGTCCATCTAAAGGTAGGAGGGCAGTATACCAAGTCTACATTAAAAGATCCTTTGGTCATAGACAGCTGAATGGTGACCGCATGCATGTTGTTCTCGGAAAGTTTATAGGAGGAGTGATGGGATAGAAAGGATCCTATATCCTATAATACGGGTGATTAGCAGCAAGGGTGAATCTATGGATCTTGAAGGTGAACTGCGAGGAAATGTGCGATTCTGACAACAAGAGGAAACCTAAAACTAACATTATACGCTCCATAATCGCTGCATAAATGATGGTATATACAGTGAAACCTCTCTACAGTGGACATTTCCTATTAATGGACAAAACTTGGGAACGGAGAAAAAAAAGCATGTGAATGAACATCCCATTAGTGGACACCTCTTAATAATGGACAAATTTCAGGCGACCGCCGCTGTCCACAGTAGAGAGGTTTTACTATATACTATATAAGTCATATTTATATGTACGTACCAGGACCATCATTTATGCAATATCCTATTTTCGTTTTAGAGTTTTTTTATACGAATTTCGTAGTGCTGTTTTGGCAAGATATCTCCTGGAAATGTCACAACCGGGCTGAGAAGCAACAAACTCTTTGTCCAATTTACTTTTAATACAATGCAGGCGCACTCCGGATTGCGTATACGCCGCAATGGCTCCTGGCCAAGGCCATGGTTGAACTGTTGGCCTTGTTTGTTTGTTTGGCCGGTTGTTTGGCTGTTTGGTAGTTTGGTTGTATGTTCCGTATGCTTGTGTGCTTATATTTGCTTTGGCCGGCGGCACTGCGTCAGCTGTGCACTTAAGCTTTAACTGCCTGCCACGCCCACGCCCGCTTCCCACGCCCCACGCCCCAGAACATTCAATGACCATGCCCGTACCCGTCCCATAACCACTCAGCGTTCACGAAATTGGTGCATTACACTCAATTTGCAATGCCATTAAAACGGAGAAGCCTGCTAATGGCTCTTCATATCTCTCCGATCATAAGCGAATGTTCGGAACTATTGTGCGTTTGGCATTAACCAAAATGTCTCTCATTTACTTACGATTTCAGCCGATATGCCTGTAGTTTACTACAAATAACTCTAATCAATTTAAGCGCTTATACTATAAAAAGAGTGTAAGTATGTCCAATTAAACCTCCTACAACGCGGTTTCCTATAACGCGGAGTTTTTCAGGAACCTATTCACCTGTATTGGATGCTTGTGATAAAACTAACTTGAACAACTGAAATAGTGATTAGCATATATAATTCCACTCTATAACAAGATACCCAACTTCAAATTTTTGATGCACATAACCTAAATTACACAAATTTGAATGTTCTAGCTCTTATATTCTGGAAAATCTTCACTCTAATAATGAATAGTCGGGCGAATATGGCTCTGTGCTATATAGGAGAAGCGTCTGTTGATTCTTCTCAAAAAGACATGTAATTTATGGGTTCAGCCATGCGTATTCTGCCTTTTACATACCAATCTAACTATTAACAACCCTATCGGGTTAAAGCCTGAAGCACTTTTGCTTCCCTTATTTTTGCTTCTTCACTGAAGAACTTCTTTTCGTGGGTGGAGGCCACAATCTAGTTTTTCTAGGAGGGTCATGCCTATCGACATGAGCGGGACTCGAACTCGCACCTCTTGTTTGGCGAGACAGTATCCACTGGTCCACCGAGGCCCTAATCTAAAACTAATTTTCAACCAAGACTAAACGGCAAAGTACCACAAGGTATACCATTCGCCTAAGAGACTAAAGTAGGAAATACCGAAAATATTTTGTTTAAACAAGATTTTGTGACTTTCATTAAATTCATGACTTTTTCTAGTCGAAATAAATTCGGAGGGGTATATAGCTTCGGGTCGTTTTGCAGAGGTAGTTTTACTTGTCATCCTCGGTTGGCCACCATGACAGAACTTTCGTTCAGCATCGGTCGAGCATAGCGCTATCCTGTTTCTACCTACAGCGATCCGCTGTCACATTAATACTTTTTCAAATTGCAATTTAACTTTTATAGTCAGTAGACAGCGCCCGGGGCACTCTGTCCACAGCGACGGCAAGGAATATAACAATATACCCACCATTACGTCCTTTCCACTCGCCACACAATGGCTTTAAACAAATCGACTGGCAAATGCGGCGGCGAGCCCAGATTCAGCTCAAAACTTCCCACTGCCAACAATTTCCAGCTTATCAATGGCAGAGCAGGGTCCAACAGGATCCGATAGCAGTATTCAGGCCGCATAATACATAAAGTATCCCAACAGTTGGCATATAAACAGTTTGCGGAACTCCATGGGTGTGTATGTGTGTGAGTTTTATTTATTTTTTTACGGAGGGAGGAGCATTAAAAGACTGACTCTGGGACTTGCACCCACTAAAAACCGTCCTACTATCGGTTATTCTCTGGTGGTAACACAGGGAGAGCAGGCAAGATGGCCTCACCAGATTATAGCTAGGGTTACACGCATGGATTTGATGAGTCCTGCGACAGTGGACAACATTGCAGTTCATTTATTTTGAGAACTCAGAATGTTCAGTAGGTCGTTGACCGTACATTATCTACCAATAGTTAACCCGAGCTCGTCCCATTCAGTAGTAAATCTAGGACATACATTCAGTTTGGGCAAAAAGGATAGGTTTCGAATCAATCTTTTATTATATGGTCATAACAACTCTATCGGGCTCTGCTTCCTTCTCTGAAGAGCTTTTTTGGATTTCAAATCCTACGCCATAACCTAGTTGCGCTATGGAACTGCCCACCGAGGCCAAAAATGCACCTGCTTCGTTGACAAAGTCCTTCAAAATTCGACATTATACCTCATAGAGCTGGTTGCAGTACACGTCTGATGTTGTTTGAAATACAATCTATAACCGAGCTTAACTTTAAATAAATTAAAGTATTATAGATCCATCCACTCGAGTGCACTCGTTCGTATCAGAGTCTGTCACTCTTAGGGTCGACGAGTACTAGCCGGTCCCGGAAGTAGCTATATATTGTGAGTTACACAGGGATTATTTGAATAGAAAGCATTACGCATATCAAGAGTCTTCGCCAGCAGCCAGTCGTGTCAAGTGTCCAAATTGTATGCATTTGAGCTCTGAATTCTACGATAGGCCCCAGTAAATAGATCTATCGACTTAGGCTGTTGCCCAGTTGTTCGGCAGTCCAGAACTACAGTTGTTCGTTTGGCGTGTTATCTCTCCAGCAGTTGAGTACGTAATCCTTTAACGTTCTTCACGAGATCTGCGACTGCACCGTCCACACAGAGGTATCAACTTTCTTCTGCTCCATTGAACCTTCATTGCAACTGGGCTGTCTCTCCGACGCATTTCACGCCTTTCTTTTGCCTTTACATCCTGCCATTCCCGCTCCGTAGGCAGGGCTTTGCTCCTCGCAGAGGCTTCACTTGGGTTTGCGAACTTTTCCCTGCATGCTGCTCTGCTGCCTTCTTTGCCAGCTTCAGGCTTTTGGGGGAAAGGCTCTGCCATTGCCACACATCTGTGGGAGGCACATAAAGGCATCGCGGAGGGCTTGGTAGATGTCCGCCAAGACGAGGCCAGTTTGAGGCGGACGGAGGCAATGGGAATATTAGTCCGGCAGCCATTTCAACTCGATGTCAGTCGGCTTATTGAGGTGCTGAAATACCATGACTATCAGCTGGTTGCGTCGATTCATTGCCTCTCGTCCAGTATTCCGTAATTGAAGCCTTGCCGGGTTCCGCTTCAATTTGGCTTTGATCAACAAAGCTACAGGTAACCCCTAATCCGTTGCTAGCCACCAGCGGATGAAAGATGGGTAAGCTTAAGTCACCTTCCAAGACAAACGGTCACGTACTCGGGTGGTCTTCTTATACACCGCTCTTAATCACACGGTTTTGAATGTCAAGCGTCCGGCCGGCCTTAGTCGCCTTTCCACTGTTGCTAATTAATGGCCCATAGAGGTGTGCGGGCATGCACAGCCCCAAGGCAAATTAAAGTAAATGGGACAATTGGGTCCAAATAAATATACAAAAGTGGCCTAGGCCACAAATATAAATGGTGACCCTCGAACCAAAAGAACAGTCGAATGGCCCTGCTGCCTGACTGTGTGTCTGCCCAGTTTTAGTCTATATGTGTCTGGACTTCTGTCCATTTGGAAACAGCTGCATCGGACCACCATTTTATAAAGCTGACATAGAACTTACTGTCTGATAGGTTTATATTTTCTACATGGGCATTTTCATCGAAATTTTAACCTTTAGCAATTATCTTCAAAACAACAAATATCTATGAGCCGAAGAAAATTTCCTCTTATTTATCAGATCATAGGAGACAGAAACGATTATGTTCCTCAAGGTTCTAATGGATATCAACTTTCCTGAGAAATATATATACATGACAACCCTATCGGGTCTAAGTCTGAAGCATTATTTTCCCTTATTTCTGCTTGTTTCATTGAAGAACTTGTGCTTACGTGGGTGGATTTCGATTCCTACGCCACAACCTAGTTTTTCTAGGAGGGTCATGCCTATTGACAGTGGGACATTGCGCCATCCACTGGTCCAACGAGGCCCCCATATGATAAAATAGAATATAGATACTTCTTTCCAAAAAGACCTTATTGTTATTCTATTTAATCACCGCAAATTATTTAATTTTCAACAAATTTTCCGCCTACGCGCAGACAATATTTTGCTGGTTTTAAGGTATTCAGGTTTCTATGGCCCATGGAGAACATAATAAGTTTTTTAATAAAAACTGACAGCATTCGGGGAGGAGTAGATGGAGGAGGATATATTGCCGAGCAACAGAGGCGCATCAGCTCGAGAGGTAAAAAATAAAACAGCCACAAACACAAAGCATTTTTTCAACTTCCTGAATCTTTTATACCGCAAACAAAAATAGGGCAAAATTGAATATTGACACTTTAAGCATTTACATAGATCGGTGGCAACCATATGTATATAACTCTATGTGCTCCGACCCGTCCAATTGCAACAAATAAATAACTTAACGACTGATTTGCATGCATACAGAAAAACAGATGGATGGAAAAAGGAAGGCATGGTCCAATCCATTAATTTTTATCCTCCTGACGATTTCGAAGGTCTTTGGGGCTCATTCAATGAATTACAAACAGGAGCAAAAAATGAATATATTATTATTCATTAAACTCGAAAAATATATATTAAAGCACTCCAGCAACAAGTTAACTCTTTGTCACTTCCAGGATTCGAACCTAACCTACACGTGCTAACCTAACCTCAAACAGCCAAGCGAAAAACTGGTGTCAATTTTAATAAAATTGAGAAGTGAGGAGGACGGCGGAGCGCTTATTATTATATCTTTTTTTTCTATTTTTGCTAACTTCCATTTGCGTAGTTGACGAAGAAATTATGCTTACAAGCGCGTCGCCCGTATTAGACAAAGTGTGGGGAGGCCGTTACAAAGGAGAACTGATTTTCCCATATTTGTTTCACAAAACATATTAATGTAATTATTATAATTACACAAATTTCATTACTTGAAAGTTTTCTTGAGTTTCTCGCAAAATAATCGCCAACTTAACAAACATTTTAAGCAAACTAATGGGCCTTCCTCACATGATGCACCCACCCCGGGCGATAATCTTTGAGTTGCTTGTTTGGAATTTGACGGATTGATAGTGTCTATATGTAGTGGAAATACTATGGATTAAGTTGGGATATTTTAATTCATAAAAGGAAGTGTCTAAACCCAAAAGTAGCCTTTAAAATTAATTCGACTTTGACCAACGTTTGTGTAATGGTAAACTATGTTATTTTCTCAGTTTTCAAGCTATCCTAAAAAATTTTGACCACTATATCATATAGCTATTGTGTATACTAATATGTATAATATTTTTCATGATATTTGAGCTCTCTAATTCACCATGCACTTTAATATTATTATATAACCATCACAATCCTATCGGGATAAAGTCTGAAGCACTAATTTCCTTCATTTTTGTTTCCTTGACTTAAGAACTTTTTTTACGTTGATGGAATCGATAAAGATAGCAGATTCTAACGCACCAGTCGACACCAGGGGGCGCTAGATTCCAAAAGTCCTGTTTACTTTGAATCGCACCTTATACATTTGACTAAAAGGATAAGAAACAGTTTCCTTCCGAACTGATTTCTTTTAAACTTTGCTAATGATGTAGTTTAGCACGAAAGGGTGTTATCTGCGAGTATTATCTTTATTCCTAACCTTAACAACGGTAACAGTTTTATGTGTTTCTCCCAGGACCCAGCATCAGCCGGTCGTTTAAATTGCATTTCACATTTTATGATTAAATTAGGGGCACACTTTAACACTCTTCCGGCAATACGACTCCCACGTCATAAATTTGAAAATTTAATTAATTATCAATCGAGCATTTAAAAATATTTCATTCTTCCAAAAGCTTTACATTTTTTATCTGCACTTGCACCATTCATCAACTGTCAAAGAGAATCAGCGATGATACCAGATACGGGGATACGCAGATACGGGGGATACGCAGATACGCAGATACGAGGATACTTTTCCCTCCGAATCGAAATACGCGATAACATAATCAATAAAAGCACGTGTGTGTATTACACCAGTAAAGTGACATTCACATCACATGAAGGAAGGTAGGGGATGGTGGGTTAATGGTAATGGCAAATGTAATCAAGGATAATCCACAAGTTGTTGCCGTGTTTTTCGAAAAGTTTAATAGAATTTCAGCAAACTTCTATTATATTGTTTTGAAGAAGAAGATAGTGTGTTAGCGTTGTACTAAAATGAGGTATGTACAAAAAGAATGAATGGATTATGACGGAGCACAATACTTTGAGCAACTCACTGAAATTATCAGATAATATTAGAGATTATTTATATTGTTACTGGGCTTTCCGCCCTTATGAAATTCTTTGCTTTCGACACAAGACACGACAGGGCAAGATGATGGCGAGATGAGACTTTACGGAAAATGAGAAACGACTCTCAAAATTAGACGCACTCCCCGGCATATAGCATAACCGAGATGGCGATAAGGGATGAGGTTAGGGCGAGCTGCTTGCGTCTCAGTTGCTTGGCTTTTCATCTTCAAGTGCGCACTTCACCGGAATAATTTCCTTCAACACACACTCAAAGAGGCGCACAGGTGTAGTGTCAGCCATTTTGGAACACGCACGTGCTTAGATGTGCAGACATTTAAACTGAAGAAGTTAGATAGATGGCGGTAGTCGAGGGTGCTCGACCTCGGGGGACCCCGATCCCCGGCCGGTACACACACTGAGTTGCCTACACATCGGTTTTATTCGCATTTGCATTTTATATTGAATGACTTTTTTGCTGATTATCAGATCGAATCTATTTGAATATGTTTAAGATTCATTCCCAAATATTTAATTCATTTTCAATTTACAGGGTAAAGGACGTGGCTTAGTAATTTCATCCGACTGCCACGTTCTAGGTAAATGTATATGAAATATCATGTTTCGGTCATGCTATTCGATGGTTCTTAAGTTTTCAGATAGGGGTACAACATTTAGCATGTATGGTACAAGTGATACCATTGCGGCTGACCCATTTTCTTTGGAATCAGGATACTAAAACAAACAAAAAGTAAAGCCGAATATTGCAAAACTATGTACTTGCCATAGACCTCTATACTATAGAGTGAATGTGTGTGATATATGAACTTGTAGGCATATTATTATTATATGGCCATAACAACCCTTTCGGATAAAAACCTGAAGCCCTATTTTCCTCTTGCAGCTTCCTTCACTGAAGAACTTGTTTTACGTGGGTGGATTTCAAATCCTATGAGTGGGACTCGAACCTCGCACCTCTTGTTTGGCCGGACAGTGCGCTATCCACTGGACCACCGAGGCCCCAACTTGAAGGCATATGCTTCAGTTTTAGAGGTGTATTTAAACAATATGAGACAAACGTTCCCCAAGCTAAAGGCAGATGATCACCTTGCCTGGCCTTCGGCTAAGGCACTCAGACCCTCCTTGGTCCTACCCCACCTGTAATCACAGCAAGGTAAACACCTACCCAAGCTATGTAAACAACTCGAGAGTTGACAATACAAGTGCAAATTTAAATTTTTTAAATACCTATAAATACATCTACTTACATCTATTTAAGCTTGTTTGATGGTCTTGCTATTTCTAAATATACTGGTATAAATATTCTAGGCGAGTACCCGAGTTTCAGTATATAATATACCACAGGACTGTTTAAAATTTTACATATTGCAGTAAACAAAGTTGCCGCACAAGTTTCAGGTTCGATAATAATTTGCTGTAGCAAAATATTTTTATTGCCCAAGCTTTAACAATAGAAAAAGGGTATATTAACTATGTGAATCTATTTGACCCAGCCATTATTGATCGAATTCAACAGTTTAATTTGTGACTGGCCTGATTGGACCACTATATCTTATAGCTACAATTTAAAGTAAAATCGGTTTTGTCTATATTCCATGTTTACATATTTTTTTAAATACTATATAATATCTGTATTTCAAAAGAATTGGACCTATGTTTTCCTCATTTTCAAGCACACAGTTAATAAGAATTGATTGACAAATATGTATATATACATATATATAGAAAGAATATATACGACAGCTTCGGAAATATTATGAAATCTTCCGCGTGCTGAAAATAATCCTTCCTTATTTCAATGACATTTCCATGCAATGCATTAAATCTAAAGAAAATTTAGTTTTACCTTCTAAATATACTTTGTTTTAAGCATAGTATAGTTATTGGCATATTATATGACCATAAAAGCCCTATCGCGTCAAAGCCTGAAGCACTGTTTTCGTTTATATCTCTATTTCCATTATTGAAGTACTTCTTTTTATGTGGGCGGATTTAAAATCATACGCCAAAGTCTTTAAAGTGGGCTAAAAATTTGATAAATTTGTTATCCAACAAGAAGACACCACGACGTTGGGTTCACCGATTTGGCTGAAATTTGGATATGTTATAGCCCTAGGTCTATTTAGTAGGCATGTACAATATTATGACGCGACGGCCAAGGATTCGTCCTTAAAACGTAAGCTTATACAAAAAAAAAAAAGTACGGGGTATAAGTTCGTCATTGCCTGTGCTGTCATTGAGTTCCGATAGTTACGGTGTTGCGGTCAAGAACGACACCACATCGGGTACAAACACTCAATCATTTTTGCGCCCCGCCCGGATACACCCCACTGCAGCAGCCAGCATTTGCGTCGTATACACAAGCCCACATCTTTATTACATTATATTCACAATATATAGAGTATGTGGCACAATAGCAACAAAAACAAAGACAAAAACAACAACGAACAACAACGAACAACAACAACAACAAACAGGTGCAGTGTACCGTATTTGACTACGAAGTATAAATAAATTTTCAATATTTTTTTTCGAGCAAGCGCAAAGCGTTTGAGTTGCCAGCGGAGGTTGAATTGGTAATACTTTGGTGGATGTTCAGGATTGGATTCTCCCCACGAAACGGAAGTGTGTGTCGAGTTGATAGATTATTCTGACGAACGAAGACGAAAAACATTAGCTAAGGAAAAACAGATAATTTTTCCTCTTAAATTGAAGAACTTATAAACTAAGGGTTAGGTTAAGTGATATGAGAAATTTGTGCCAATAACCCATTACATAAGGTTAAACCGTTATAACCGATATGACATACGCGACAGACAACGTGTAAATCGAATTTGATTAGTCTGTAAAATCCAATCTATTAAAGCCAAAAATGTTGAACAAACATCCGTAATGACTATTTGAAGACCCTGCGGAATTGAAAGGTAACTTTAGTCTTAAGTCATTGTTGAATTGATAAAAAATGAAAGGAAAAACGTTGGGGCTTAAAAACTCGTCGATACTTGTAGATGAAGTCGAAAACAAATTTTCATTAGACTGAAAATCTTCTCAGTGAAATTTGGGCTTTCTCCCAAGCCCAGACAGCTACTGATTATAACATGTTACGATATAACTCACTATTTTTGAAGCAGTTTGTAAGTTTTCAATGCATAGAAGGGCGCCATTAACCCCTAAAATAGCCTAGATGCGCTCGGTACATGCTGATTTGTCTGTTCATTAGACTTCAACACATTTGTCGGAACCGGTCCTATCGGATCATTAAATCACATAGTGGCCATATTTACCAGTTTCCAGATATTGAACAAAAATTAAGTTTCTTTATTTACTATTACTCCAAAAAAATGACTACTTCAGAGTGCCAAAGATAATCCTACCTGTACTAGATATAATAAATTATATCGGTTCCTTACTAACATTACGGCCAGGCTGCAAGTGGTTATCTGGGCCTAAACCTTTTGAGATTGAAATTAATTTTGTTTTATAAAAAAGCCCATATACTATAAGCTGTATATGAAACTAAATCGAGCTACACGATCTTATCTGTTATCTTCGCAATGTTAAAATAAATTAATATTTTTAGTATACAATTATATGCTACATATTTGAAAACCATCCTTAATTAGATGTGCAAGAGACGAATCTATGTCTTTATAATGTCTGTATTCTCGATATATATCTTTTTTAATAGCAAAATTCTATTAAAACTATATAAGTTCAAGAAAAGAAAAAACAAACTAAGCAATTGCAATTTGGAGATCATTGTTCGGTAGTTCTGCAATTTTCAGGATTGTTCTCACAGTTACATCGAAGCTAAGCTTAAATTTATATAAGACTGTTAATAGTTCATCAAGTTTTGGAAGATTCTACAAAGCTTTACTTTTGATACACACTAAACTTTACGGCATTAGCATAATTCAATGAACAAGGAAATAGAAGGCTTTTAAACTACTGACCAGTTCCTCATCTTATGTTCATAGGCCAATTTTGTCGGTATGGGAGGTATACCACAGCTAATTTTAATCGTTTATTGAGTGAATGGGTTGTGGCATTCTATAGAATCATATGTGTTATGTGTCCAGTTTGTAGTCTCTAGCTCTATTAGTAGCATATATTATATCCCTTATTCCCACGCAGTGTCTTGAGGTAGCAGGAGAACACATAGAATCAGTTTTAAGAAAGCAAATAAACTTGTTGCATCTGGATATTGTTGACGATTTTGTCCAGGTGAAAATTTTACCTGGAGAACTAATGTCCAGCCAGAAGAATTTTTGATACTTGTAACACGTAGAAGATACTTAAAGCGTTATACACTTGTAGCAGCCATCCGCCATTCGCAGACTTGGATGCAACATACATAGATGGTAACGTCGTAGCCACGAGTTCCGGCTATGTATGTGGAAGTGTATGTGTTTTAGTGAAAAGAAAATAGCACTTCTTTAAATAGACAACATCACGCTCCAGCTAAACTGAACTAAACTGAGCCGGCCTGAGCGCGCCGCCGCCGTCTCTTCCCTTCTTAAATTATATTGCTGCCCATTTTGGGTGGCAACCCTCCGGACATGAACGTTTTACGGATCTATGCCCTTCAACACACATACATATATCTATTCATGACACCCGGACTGCGCACTTTGTTAACCCTCCGTCCGCGTTCGTGCCCTTCCCATACCAACCGATTCCATCCCATCCCATCCCATCCCATCCAATCCCTTCCCATCTCTTTCTGGGGGGGGGGGGGGGGGGGGGGAGCCAACAATTTCCCTTTCAAAAGGGACCAAAACCACTTGTTACGTTGGGCTCTTACTTTTTTGGGAAGCGTTCCATTTCACGTGTGGAAAAC